>BGPR01002975.1:83723-136792 GCA_013235015.1 Araneus ventricosus
GTCAATGTATGTATGTTCCATATCTTCTTCTAAACCACTTGACAAACTTTGACAACTTATTATTTAAGACAAGAGGAAGATTACTGTCAACTTTTCAAAGAGCAAAAGTTACTTAAACATGCGAATAATTAATAACTGACCGAAATTCTGCCATTTTCCCGCATTAACTTCTGAGCAATTTATCCCCCATGAGATATATTTTATTCCATTTTAAAGTTCAAAATTTCTACCTCTCAGTGATACCAACTTTGTTTCTGTGGCAGTTTTCCTTGAAATTTTATTAATTTTTCAAAAGTTAATTAAAAAATAATTGAATAGATGCAGGCCATTTTGAAATAAGCAAATTTATAGAAATTTCGTTTCTAGGCAACGGTGTAAGTTCGAAATACTTAACCTTTATATTTTACGTACAAAAAATTTAACAATTAAGCGAATTTTTGTCGTTTTCCGAAGATATCTTTCCAAAATATGAACTCACAAAAAATATTTTTACTCAATTTTAAAGTTTAAAAAATTAGCTTTTCAGTGACACAAATTTCATTTCTGTTTCATTTATTTTTTTCACTTTTTAATAAATTTGTCAAGATTAATAATTACACACAATTTTCAATAATATTTTTTTATTGTTAAATAACAAGAATACATACGAAGAACTGTTCCCAGAACTTATGAACTGAATTCTGACGGAACACTAAAAGAAATGTTTTAAAGAAGACAATTCACAGAGTTGATAAAAAATTTTTTATCAGGAACAACTATTGATTTAGTTTATTTTCATTCATTTTAATTATGAAAAATTTTCTATTTAAATTTTTGTCCCGAAACGTCTATTAAAACCTTTATTATCCCTTACCATTTGTGAAAAAATGAAGTACTTTTATAACAAATACTAGCTGTTACCCGCGACTTCGTGCGCGAAGAATTTGAATTATTCTTTTTTTTTAATTCACGAATGTAAATGTTTTGTTGCATTTTGAAAGGCGAAAGTAAAAGTTCTGACGGAGATAATACTTAATTGAACGGCTGACAGGAGTGTACTGTACATGTATGCTGATATAGTTATGTAAATTGTTTATCTATTCTAATATACTTTTGTATACCACATTATTTGCAAGGATGTAGAGGTTGTGTGGGCAGGACACACGTGAACACGCCACGTATAGTTGCCCATGCGAAAAATATGGTTTTTCCAAATGTACATCTGCCACTTTCAGTATCTGCCCCTGAGCCTGGCAAATGACATTTTTAAAGGGATTTGTTGCCTTCTGAACTGAGTTATAAATCCTTAGGCATTATCGGAAGGCGTGGAATTAAAATACTCTCTCTTCTCCCTATATCAGTCATAACAGTAGCTTTCATGACGTTTGGACCTTGGTGTGTAATTTACGACCGTGTGCCATTGCGCAGTCTCGGTATAGCGAGGTTGCGTATTAGTAATACTGGCACACAGGCTATCATTCTAGACTTGTCGGAAGGTGCCCTGACAATTCTAATTTGTTGAAGAGCTCTACAGTATATAATGTTCCTTGTTAATGCCCATTTCCGTATCTACAGATGGATATTCTGTAATACCTCACTGTGAAAGTTAAACAAAACATCGGGAGAATAATTCACTAACGTCATTGGATCACTATGTAAACGCATTAAAAGCTGCAAATGCTACGACAACAGGAAACCGGAAGTGTAAAGTCTCCTTTGTTGTTAATGGTCAAAGAAAGCAATATTTTCTTATATTAACTTTAACACTGGCAAAAGAACACTGGCGAAACAGTAATTTGGCTTGAATTTATTTCTATAAGAATAAAAAGAATTGTTAGAAATTACGTTACAAAAATATTTTTAAACCTTAATAACAATCAGAGAAAACATTTCATCGCAATATAATTAATAACATTAAAAAGATCATTTTCTGGTCTTTAAAATGGCATAAAATTAATTGTTGTCTAATAAATATTTCAGAAGTTATTGACAAAAAACGTCTAAGCATTAGGCTTAAAAGCGGCTAATTTTCGCTATTTAATTAAATATCTTAAGAACTAATTATCTCTGAAAGTTGAAAATAACACCTTTGACCTAAAAATATGCTCTAGAATGCCGTGTGTAAATTTCACGTCGCTACCGTTCACCGCTTAGGAGGAGTTCTTGTGACCGACCGATTGACCGACAGACAGACAGATACAAGTAAATTCTGCCTTATTGTATGGATACTTATAAATATAAGCAAAATTTTCAGAAATAAAGGTAAATTAGTTCAAAGTCTAACCATTTCCTAGCAACTGAGTAGCTATAAATTTGCGTCATTTCAAAATCGTCTGCACGTAAAATTTAAAAAATTAATAAAAATTGAATGAAAAATGTCATAGAAATAAATTTGGTATCATTGAAAAGGTAAAATCTTTATCTTTAAGATGGTATAAAAGTAATGTGTATCGGACAATTTGTTCTGAAGTTACAGCGGAAAAAATGATTACGTGATAGTTGATTTTAAAAATAATTTATTCCACATGTTTTCGCATTCCTGAAGGATCACGTGACAGTTTATTTGAAAAATAAAAATCTTCATCGCGAATCGCGGAGTCAATGGGCTTTCTTTGTTAACTATTTTTAATCCGTAGTCAAAAATAATTAATTTAACGTGATTTCACCTAGCCTATGTCCGTTCTTGGGTGTCAAGCTACAACTCTGCCAATTTTCATCCAAATCGGTTTTGTGGTTTGGTCGCGAAAGCTTAACAAACAGACAGACATACAGACAGACAGACAGACATACAGACAGACAGACACACTTTCGCATTTATTATATTATTAAGGATTTATGCCTTATGGAGAAAATTAGCTATCGGCAATTTTTAAAAATCGTGTGGACTAATTGATATGGACGAGTTTTCTGGTTTCTTTACTTACCTTAAAAACTTTGACTTTATCTGCTTGTATGTTCGACTTCCACTTTGAATATTCCACTGACTTAGCATTACACCGGAATTACATAGTAGAGACAATTAAATGTGAACAAACAAAGCAGAAAACTCGTCCATTCGCATTTTAATTAAAAAACGTTTAAGATGATAAATAATTTTGTACATTACAGTATTTTATAATACAAAAGTATTTTTCACCTTAAAATATTAGACTTGAAAGCATTTTAATCCCGAGCAACGCTGGGTATATCATCTAGTATCTTAACATAAATAAAAGTCATTGTGGTTATTTAAAACTCTAATTCGGAGGGAACGTTTTCCTCCCAGCTCCTATAAAACCGAAGGTTTTAGAGAGGATGGTACATTGAAATGGACCCTTCCATTCTGCGAGGTCTTCACCCCACCATCACACTCCCCGCTATTCAAGGTAATAAAGCTGTCAGCATAATACTTTGATTGATTTGCTTGCGGTCTTTCCTCGACAGTCGAACGGCAACTTACTACTATCAGTTGTAATCGGCTTTCTTTCATAAAAGATTATTTCTTCGTTTCTTTGTCAAAAACTACAAACGAGATACTAAAAATTGTCGTTGATAGCGTGCGAACATCTGTGCTTATTTCTAAATTCTTTCAACTTGCTCTCCAAATTGATGATCTCAGCAGTTGTATAACAAACATATTGCATTATATTGGCGAAACAATCAATGTGCGGAAATCTTGGCTCTACGCGGGCATGGTTCTCGTCGAAACCCCCTCAATAATTTACAATAAGCTTCAGAACTTTGTTCTGATTTTTTCGGTTTCGTTAATTTTGCAAATAAAAGAGCATACAAAAAAAAATAAAAGTGTTAACCTGGTAACTAATCCCATTTTCGAGAAATTGATTTTTAAAAAAATTGATTTTTTTTCCTTTGGGAAAATTTTTTTTATTCCTCTATAAAACCATGGTAAAGATGACTAGGACTATTGTTGCCTTAAGTTGGCCTTATTGAATATCGGAAAGAGTATTTTCATCAAATAAATTACCATAAAGTGGCAATTTGCTTACGTTACAAATTCTTAAACAGGTGGTTTCCTGTAGAAACCTGAGCCATCTTATCCAATGAACTGTAGCCCAGGGGCGCCATTGATCCAAAGGCGCCTAAAAATTTACTATATTGATTTATTTTAATTTTGAGTGAAAAAATTAATTATAATTTTGAATATATTAAAACTATGGTTAGCGCTTGTAACTAGAGCCATATATTTTGTAATGTTGCTTAAACATTTATATCATTTCAAAAAATATTCATACACAGTCAATCAGTGCACAAATTATAAACTATGCTTGTAATAGAAGTAACACGCATTACAGAAGCCCTGTTGCAAAATCTTGTTTTGAAAAGACAAAGGTCAATAAAATTGAAAAGCCATAATCGGAGAATAGGTGACTTCTTTTTTTGTTCCGCAGTTACTCTGTTAGGTAGACATTTTCGTTGGAATATAGGCTTTAAAATTCTTGGTTATGGTTCTGACGGGGCGCCAAATTACTTTCTCCTAGTGCATTTTCCTCACATTTTCTTAGAGAGCCTTGGTCGAAACCACACCCCCTGTGAGGGTTAAAATCGGATAACTGGTTTTCTAGTGTCAAACTTTCTAAAAAACTTTTGACAGAGATTTAAAATAATTTGTGTCCATGTAATTCCTTTAAATAAACGGAGTTACTCAAATAACTTTTACTAAATAAGAAGCGAGAAATTAAGGTATCCGAACACGTTCGAAAGTCGATTTTCGACCAAAATTCCATTTTTTTATTTTTTGATGTTTTCGATAATTCATTCATTTACCTTTCTAAAACATATTTACTTTTGTCGGTACGTTAATTAGAAGATGAGATATTAATTGTTTTATAACAAACCGAAAACCAGAAGTGGGCGTTTAATTTACCGAATGTTGTCATTTAAGGGGACAGAAACCTGTCAAAAATTCTTTTAAACTCCTTTTTTGCAAGC
Source organism: Araneus ventricosus (assembly GCA_013235015.1). Taxonomy (NCBI): domain Eukaryota; kingdom Metazoa; phylum Arthropoda; class Arachnida; order Araneae; family Araneidae; genus Araneus; species Araneus ventricosus. The sequence continues at coordinate 88,632 of BGPR01002975.1, forward strand.
TAATATGATGTCAGTATATTTTTAGGAATTTTTTTTAAAGTTTAGATACATAATTTGAGCGCGTGGGAAAACTAAAATTTGATTTTTCGGTCTTTTATTTGAAAAATGACATAGAAAATTTGCTGAAAATCTTATAATGATTGTTCGATTAGCTCTAAAATTTTTATTTATCCAAAGAATGTTAAAATTCTAGTACAAGCACTAGTCCATAGTATGTAATTTATTTTAGTATTAGTTTTATTTGAATTATTACAAAAGTTTGACCTGTAGCATGTTTGAAGTTTTGGGAAATTTCCTCTAAAAAGCAGCAGAAATTCAAGAATTTTGTAAATTTATAATACTTTTTACTCAAAAATCATACGCTAATATTAATCTTTATTAAATTCGAATCTAAAAAACATATTTTGGTGTTTCTATTTCACAATTTAAGAAAAAAGTGCTCCAAACATGTTCGGATACCTTAAGTCTTGGAGATTTGGTTTTCAATCTGACGCTAAATGTATTTCATAATTATTTACAATGCATTTTTCAGTTTCTATACGAAGTGACAGGCTATAACAAACAAAAAAGGAGAAATTGTTAGGTTTTATGATATGACAAACAAAAGTCGATGTTCTAAATTCGTAATGCTGGAAAAATGATGTTTCAAGAAATACCTGTCATCGGATTATGTTTTATACCTTTACAATATTCAAAACAACTCTTTAATTAATCCCTTGTAATTTTTAAACGCAAAAATATGGCTAAGGATATAAAAAGAATTTATGCCATCGAAAATCTCCGTTGGATACTTATTATAATACAGATTATATGCAGTGCCGCCGAATGCCCGCCTTCCAGTGGAAATAAAAAAAGAAAACTTTATTTTTAGAATCAACGGCACAGGACCAAAAAATAACAAGAAAGATTATGGGAGAAGCAGGTGCGAAACTAATCAAAAATATTGTCAAAAATGCTATAATTGGGCCTGTGATGAGCATTTAAATGAAGTATAGGTAAATTGCTATGATTTTTCACTACTTATTAGTAATTTTTATGAAAATATTTAAAATAGTCACCTAAATTTATTTTTTCACTTTTTTGAATTTCTCAGGTGTTTATTATTTAACTTTTAACTCATATATTTTTTCTCGGAAAAATATTGGTAGAAAACAAAAGAAAAAATAGGGATTTAATATGTTCCGCCAGGTACATCAACTAGTTTTACTGAAATTCGCATCAAGTCTATAAATAAAATAAGAAACTGATATTGGAAATATTTAAACGTTAAAACAGAAAATATTAATTTTGATCAAAAAGAAGTTACGCATGTACGCGGAATTTTTAGCATAGTGTTAATTAGTTTAAAAGTGTTACATTTAGTTTAAAAATCTTATTATCTCGCATCTTCCTTGATTATTTAGAAAGAATTTTTTTCAAACGCAATATATGGTGTTTTATCTACCATTGACAAAAGACTATTTTCTCAATATCTTAAAAGCTAAAAAATGAAATGAAAAACACGAATCTTCTTGAAGCAGAAAATTATACAAACTTTTTATTTAATTATTGGGGACAACAAATTCATTTTACATTCTCTAACTGAATGCAGAATTTGTATTATTATCGTATTATTAAGTAATAAAATTATAATATATTTTAATCAGAGGCAGATATAAAATATGTTAGTAAAAACTTAATACTAAAAAAAATGAAAGAAAACTGAAGAAAAATTCTTTGATTGAAAGCAGAATGAATTATAGTTTTCGAAATGCATTTAGATGAGTGATATTTCTCTAAATCATTTATGAAACAAATTTTCTCTATATTTATTAAAAATAAGAATATAAAAATTCTACTCTCTCTAAAAGCTTCAGATTGAAACGGAATGGTTTTCAAATCGACGAGTAAGTTCTTAGTTGAAAAGCCACAAGGCAACAATTAGTATCAGTAGACTGATTTATGAGTTTGAATGGTCCTACCCCTCCTGTTAAGGCACGGGGAAGTGGGGAAGATGATACCCTGCTGTTATACGGAACAATAGGCAGAGGGGAAGGAAAACTTGCTCTGCCGTTCTTCCCGCCATCCGTGAATAAATCTTGGAGCGATTTTCGTACACCGTCTGGCTACAGAGGGTCCGTTTTCAAAGCATTCAGCTAAAATATTTGAGCCGTTCAAAGGGTTAAATGCTTGCTACAAGAAATTTGGGAAAATGGTTTAGGATTGGACGATGAATTACCAACTGAATTAAAGAAAAGGTGGGAAATTCGGTGCTCTCAGATTTATCTCTTGAGAGGACTTGACATTTGAAAAAAAAATATTTCTCCTTTCCGTTGAATCAAGCAAAAGAATTAGAACTGCATATCTTTTCGGATGCTAGTCCTAGAGCATTCGGAGCAGTGTCCTATTTTGGTTATGTGTCATATGATGGATGTTCCAGGAGTTTCATAACAGCAAAATCTCGAGTAGCATCTCTTAAGAAATTAACTCTTCCTAGGTTAGAATTAATGGGAGCAATGATTGCTGCTAGAATTCTAGGATATTTGAAGGTGAATTTAAATTTCCCCATTTCTAGCGTGTATTTGTGGAGTGATTCCTTAATTGCTCTCCATTGGATTAAAGGAGCAGCTTCCAAATGGAAAACCTTTGTTTCAAACAGAGTGATTGAAATCCTATCCAATACTGATCCTGCAAATTGGCATCACTGCAGTGGAAAAGACAATCCTGCAGATTACATATCTCGAGGAGCAAGTGCCGAAAGGCTTATGAACAGTTCGGTTTGCAGTCACGGTCCAGAGTGGCTTCGCTATAAGGAAGAAAATTGGCCAAAAGGCTCTAATTGTAAATTTTCCCCTGGTGAATCAGGTGAGAGAAGAATTATTCAAGATGAAATTTCAACTTTTTTGTGTGAAGCTCAATCGAACTCCGTGCCTTTACTTGATATGAACAAATACAGTTGCTTGAATAAATTACTTCGAGTTACAAGTTGGGTGTTTCGCTTCATACATAATACAAGAAATGATATTAAATGGTATGATGTAATAAGTGCTGAAGAACTTGATGGTGCTGAAAAATATTGGAAAGAAACAACGCAAGGAGACGTTTTTGCTGAAGAAATTGCTCATTTAAAGGAAGGAAAACCAGTTTCAAAAACTTCAGAGATTTTGGAATTAAATATTTTCCTTGATTCTGATGGGATAATTCACGTAGGTGGAAGACTCCAGAAATCGAAATTTACGAACCTTCAAGAACACCCAATTCTTATGTCTGCAAAGCATCACTTCGTGAGTTTATTAGTTTTTGACTCGCATAAAAAGTATTTCACGGTGGGATTTCTGAAACTCTCTTGCAAATCCGCTAAAGGTACTGGGTAATTAAAGGAAGGCAAACTGTGAAAAATGTTCTAAAAAGATGTGAATTATGCAGAAGATTCAACTCTTCGCCAGGTGTCCAAGTCACTGCAACTTTGCCAGCTGCTCGAATGGAGCAGTTACCTCCATTTTCTATAGTTGGGATAGACTTCGGAGGACCGCTCTACACAAAGAACAGTGACAACAAAAGCTACATCGTTTTGCTTACCTGTGGAGTACCCCGAGCTGTGCACTTGGAGATGGTTGCATTATCTGACCACTGAAACATTTCTTCTGGCTCTTCGACGATTCATTGCTCGTTGAGGTTTGTGTTCCGAGATTTGGTCAGATAATGCACGAACTTTCAAGAAAGCTGAATTAGAACTAAAACATTTGAGGACTATCATCAACCATCCAATGGTGAAAGACTTTTATGCCTCCCATAAAATCCAGGGGCGCTTTATTGTTGAGAAAGCTGCATGGTGGGGTGGTTTTCATGAAAGACTCATTCGATCTGTGAAATTTTCCCTCCGAAAAACTCTAGGCAAAACTACTTTATCTTGAGAAGAGTTAGAGACTCTACTTATTGAAATTGAATGTGTGCTTAATTCTCGCACTTTAACTTTGTTTTTTCTGAATTTCAGGAACCTGTGCCTCTTACTCCAGCGCATATGCTGTTGGGAAGAAGAGTAAATAGCTTACCTCCTTCCAGGCTTACTATTGATTCCAATTTAAGTAACAGGAAAATGGTAATTAAAAGGTTTATCTATAGCGAAAGATTAATTAATAATTATTGGAATAAATGGTCTAAAGAATATCTTTTAATGTTAAGATCTACTCATTATGTAAAATTGGCTGGTAAAGTTAAGGAATTTAAAGTTAATGATATTGTATTAATCAACGATGATAAACTTCCTAGGCATTTTTGGAAATTGGGAAGAGTAATAGCTGTATTTCCTAGCAGAGATGGTAAAGTTAGATCTTGTCAAGTTAAAACGAATACATTTGTTATTTAAAGGCCTGTTCAATTGTTATACAACCTAGAAATTGATGAATGATTAATTTGAATTTGAATATGCTTATTAATCTGATTTATTTGTTTCAGGAATCAATACATAGATCTGATAATTAGTGAAAATATGAAGATATTTAGCTGATCTATTTGTTTCAGGAATCTGATCTGATCTATCTGATTTATTTGTTTCAGGAATCATTACTTAGATCTGATAATGTAGTGAAAATATGAAGATATTTAGCTGCAATTTGTAATTATTTCCTTTTACAGGTAAAGTGTTTAATTTCTGTAACTGATATTTAGTCAAATCTAATTGTTGCATTTTGTATCTCTGATGTGATAAAATTTTAATATGTTAAAAACCTGCTTAGGTTTTGAGAACATTTAGTTCAATTGAAAATTTTGTAACATTGCAACTTAATATTGATTTAAAATTATGTAAATTAATAGAAATTGTATAATGTATGTTAAAATCACATATGTGAGAAAATTAATATTAGAGATGTTACAATGTACAAAATTTAAACGAATTCATTTGAATGAACCTCTTGGTCATTTGGGGGGGGGAGTATGTCGAAACCCTTGAGGAACAAGGCTATTCGCCAGGTGGCGCTGCGCGCCACTTACGGATTTTGTATTTACATTAATTACTTCCTATCTATCGCTCAGCATGTGATGTTGTGTTCTATGTTCTGTCTTGTGCGTGTTGTGATGTGCTGCTTGTTGAAAATAAAAGATGGCTATTCAACTGTTGCCTGCTGCTTACTTTCTGAAAGGTAAGAGCGTTAATTTGTTTTACTAATTGAAATGTATTGCGAACTTTTAGTTTGATCATTCCGTATATGCGATTGTGCATTAGATATGAATAGAGAAATTCAAGCAATAGTTCGTAACAGTTTCCTATAGGCTGAATCGTGAGTTGAATCGTGAAAAGTCGATAACTCTTTTTTGTGTAGAAATATGCATAATCTCTGCTCCTAGTATCCGTGTTTCTAGAATTATTTTCTTTGTATTATTATCGTCTGCAGGACAAGTTTCTGAGCGTTCAAGCAAAAATGCCGGTCCATTCCACCAAAGTGTATGATTCTGTAAATTAGCTGACGATATTCCTCGAGAAAGAATATCGGCAGGATTGAGTTTTTCAATGTCTCCATTGTGTAGGATTCGTATATTTCTGGATTTCAGAAATCTGACTACAAACAAATGGTTTCCATTTATTCGGATTACTTGTAATCCACCCAAGAGAAATAATGGTATCAGTCTAAACTATTGCAGTCGATGTGTCTAAAGAAAGTTCTTTTCCAACGTAATGAAGAAGTCTAGCCCCTAATAATGCTGTTATTAATTCAAGTCGTGGAAGCGTTACTCTTTTCAAAGGAAAGTCTATTGCGGCTGCAGATTAAACGTACGGACTCCTTCTGATCTTCTTTGCAACTTACATATAATACTGCGCCATAAGCACGTTTGGATGCATCACAGAAAACGTGGATGAAGTAGTTTCTGTCAGCTATTCCAGTGCACCGAGGGACATTCAGCCAAGTGAGGTAATTCTTGTATCAAGCTTCCAAACTCAACAGCTATAACTGCAATGAAAATTTCATCCTAGTCTATTCCACGAAACCAAGTTTCTTGAAAAAGTAATTATCCAGTGATGATTGCTCGAGCCAAGATTCCCAGGGGAACGTAAAAACTGAAAACGGGATCATAAAAACTGATTTGTATCAGAAGTCTTTTCGTTGCGGGTTTCTTCTGAGAATTCTGGAATACACCTTTAACATCAAATGTCAATGTATATTCGTCAGTATCCCAGAGCACTCCTAAAACTTAATTCATTTTTTTAAAGTGACATTTTCTTGATTCCACTTTTTTTGCAAATCAGAAGAATTAGTCGACCATTTTGCTAATGGCGTGGAATTTGTAGAAGTTACTTTCGTAATCTCTTGACAGAAAATAAGGGCTCTATCGTTAGTTTCTTCACTCATAAAAAGTACACACAATTCTGACAATTGCTTGGTGGCAACTGGATGTTCTTTGGTATGGTTACTAGGGTGGATCGAAATTTTTTTTTTCAGAATTTCAAATCCTACCTATACAGAAAAGATGTTCTATGGTATATAGATAAATGGAAAAATAAAATAAAAAATTAAATTTTAGGTTAAGAACCGCCGCAAGGGGGTTGAATTTTTGAAAAAAATGGAAAAATACCTAATTTTGATTATACGATTTTTTTAAAAAATTTATTATTAATTAAAACCTACCTATGCGGAAAATATGTTCTATGGTATGGAGATTAAGAGAAAAATAATAAAAAAATTTAAATTCAAAATTTAATACTGCAGCAAGAGGGTTGAATTTTTGAAAAAAATGGAAAAATACCTAATTTTGATTATACGGATTTTTTGAAAATTATTATTATTAATCAAAACCTACTTATGCGGAAAAGATGTTCTATGGTATGGAGATTAAGAAAAAAATAATAAAAAAATTTAAATTCTAAATTTAATATTACCGGAAGGGGGTTGAATTTTCAAAAAAAAATGAAAAATTCTTATTTTAATTATTGATTATACGATTTTAGATTCAAAATAATTGTTTTTTTCTGCAATATAAATAACCAAAAGTGATGAGTATTGAGTAGTGAGTACTAAGTAGTGAGTAGTATAATGTACATTGCAACATTTTATGACTCAGCCCCCTCTCTCCACAGCGTCAAATCTGTCCGGCTAAACAACTAGAGCAGTAGGCAATCCCATCTTTTTTCTGTTTCCTGCTTTATCCTCCCACGCCTCCATAAGTTGGAGGTGGTACTTCATGGAATCTTCCCCACAGTCACACCTGAAGTGACAGAACGCCGCCCCAGGTCCCCATGCCTGATGCCATGACAGCAACTGTGCCGGTTGGGTGCACACAGGACTACCTGTAGTGAAAAAAGTTTTAGCTGCAGTTAGAACATTGGACCGATTTGGTATTTCCGACCGAGCAGGCGCTGCCATCGTGTCAGCTGCTCTTCAAGATGTGGGCATTATCTCAGAAAACAATGTTTTGAACGTTGCTGACAGAAATAAAATTCGGCGTGGGAGAACAAAGGCAAAAACCACTCTATTGTCTCAGGTCATAAAAAATTATGACCATGACCAGTTGGGTTTATACTTCGATGGGCGAAAAGACAGGACTCTATCAATGGAAGACAACAGAAGAAAAGTCATAATAAAAGAACACATAAGCTTGGTAAAAAAACCTGGCTCTGAGTGCATCGGCCACGTGTCTGTAAATTTCGGGAGAGCGCAAATTATTGGAAATAACATATATAGTTTTTTGTCATGCGTTGACAATGGCATAGATGTAACAAAGTTGGTTGTGACGGAACATCTGTCAACACGGGTGTCAAAGGAGGTATTATACGCAACATGGAACTAAATCTGAATCGTTCACTACAATGGTTTGTGTGACAGTTACACGCCAATGAGCTTCCACTACGTCATATTTTCGCGTACGTGGATAAAACCACAACTGGGCCCAGAAGCCTGACTGGCGAAATAAGAAAATCGTTGGCCGGATGCGAGAATCTATCTGTAGTTTCATCCACGCTAATAGAAAACACTCTATGTGAAGTGACTAACAAGAAAGACTTAAGTACTGATCAACTGTACTTAATGGAAATTTGTGAAGTCATAAACTGCTGACATTGCAGAGAAAGTCTGTCGAAGATAAATCCTGGAAAAGTTTGCCACTCAAGGTGGCTTAGAATCGCGAACAGAATTCTCAGGTTCAATGTAGCTCACGAAAATTCATCCGAGGCTTTTTTGACATTAACGACATTCATTACAAAAATCTATGCGTCTATGTGGTTGAAGATCAAAACGAAACCAAAATTTATGAGGCACAGCATTTGCATCAATCAATCATTCTATCGCGTTATTTCTCGAATGATTTGAAGGATGTCATAGACCCTGTTAATAAAAGAAACTGATTTTTTGGCCATCCAGAATGGATTAGATGACTACAGAAACAACATAAGGGAATTATCCTTTCGAAGAATTCTAAAAGCACGCAAAGTAATTGCCTACTGCTCTAGTTGTTTAACCGGACTGATTTGACGGTGTGGGGAGGGGGAGCTGAATCATAAAATGTTGCAATGTACATTATACTACTCACTACTCATTAATCATCACTTTTGTTTATTTATATTGCAAAAAAACAATTATTTCGAATCTAAAATCGTATAATCAATAATCAAAATTAATTATTTTTCCATTTTATTTGAAAATTCAACCCCCTTTCGGTAGTATTAAATTTAGAATTTAAATTGTTTTATTATTTTTCTCTTAATCTCCATACGATGGAATATCTTTTCCGCATAAGTAGGTTTTGATTATTAATAATATTTTTTTAAATCGTATAATCAAAATTCAGTATTTTTCCATTTTTTTCGAAAATTCAACCCCCTTGCGGCAGTATTAAATTTTGAATTTAATTTTTTTTATTATTTTTCTCTTAATCTCCATACCATAGAACATCTTTTCCGAATAGGTAGGTTTTGATTAATAATAATTTTTTTAAAAAAATCGTATAATCAAAATTAGGTATTTTTCCATTTTTTTCAAAAATTCAACCCCCTTGCGGCGGTTCTTAACCTAAAATTTATTTTTTGATTTTATTTTTCTCTTAATCTCCATACCATAGAACATCTTTTCCGCATAGGTAGGTTTTGATTAATAATAATTTTTTTTCTCCATAGAAGAGCGAACCACCCTAATGGTTACGAGCTATTCCTTGATTGAAACACACAGCAAAAAGGAACAAGTCCAAATGGTAGTCTTGTAAAACGATGAATGAGGATTTCATCCGTTAAATTTAAATTACTCTGAAGATCCCTTGTAGTTTTAAACCATGAGAAATTGGTGACGTTTCTATCTTCTTCAGCTAGCACCAATTGTAGAAAGGCCTGACTAATATCGCATGTTATCGCAAATTTAAAACGGCCAAATCGTAATAGTGTGGCGAGAGTCTCTGGTAATTGATTTGGACTAATTTCGAGGGCTTCATTGAAGGATGGGGAACAAACACTATGTGAGGATACATAAAAAACTATATGCCATTTCACGTTACCATTTGTTCTCTTTTTACAGCGTGATGTGGTAAATAGTAATTTTTGGAATTATCATCTGATTTCGAGAGAGAAACCTCAACTTGCCCTTTATCGATATAGTCTTGCATATTTTTGGTGTAAATAACCTTAAATTCAGCATTAGAGTTTAATCTTGTCCGCGAACGATGCATATCTACCCCTTTATTAACGGAAGAAAAAAGTATATCCGGTTTCCAAGGTAAGCTGACCACACCTCTTTTATTTTCAATCATACATGAATCTGAAAATGACTGAAACATCTCAGCATCACACAATGATATTTTCTCCCTTTAATTTCAGATTTATCATAAATCCCATTTATTTAAGCTCTCAAAAGTGCTTAAATAGATTATTCAGCTGAGCATTCGAATCTTTGATACTGATGTGACCACTAAATGTACACTGTTAATCTGATCTATTCTCCTTTATATTAACGTTGGAGCGGTTACCATTAACGATCCAACCTATTTTCGAAGTGAACATTTTAGATGACGGAGATATGTATTTGGGCGCTTCAGAAAGCACAATTGTCCAATACAGATCACTACCAATAAGAAGTTCAATTAGATGATAGCAATCATCAGCGGGATATCTCGCGCAAAAATGCTGATGTCAGTAAGATCTTATGTATGCAAATTATACTTATTTTTACTATTATAGGCTAAAATTGGTATTTTATACTTATTCGAAATACTTTGAATATCAAATTGATGTATCTGCGCGAATCTCGTGACGTTAAACGGTTGATTGTTTTCAGTATTTTTACTTTGTCTTCCTCCATCGTGTTGATTGCGGAATTTATCGTGTCATATCTACTATGCGGAATCTACCGTATCGTATCTACTATGCGGAATGTACACTTTTCATAACGTTAGGCTATGCGCATACATGCAATTATTAATCGGGCAACAGTTTAGTTGCATGTTAAAAGACCATGGGCTCAAGTTAGAGTGCGCATACATGCAACTTTATAGTTCGGCAACTAAACAGTCGTAAAACCACAGCGATCGCCTTTTGATTAAAAAATCGCACAACTATCGTAAAGTACACGGGTTTCTACTGGAGCGCGCATACATGCAACTAAATAATTGCTCTGCTCTGTTTATTCAAGAGGTGAAGGTCACAAAGCGAGCTCAGAAATTGGCGCGTTAACTAGACGGGGCGTTTTAAAGAAGGGTGCGCTATTCTTAAAATAATTTAGCCCTAAAGACTGTTGAGATTATTAGGACTGATATGGAATTATTGATTGAGTGTATAGAAAGAAGGCTTGCGCTATATTTATTATCAGTTATTACTTTTAAAATAAATAATAATTTTGCATACTTTTAATAATTGTTACTCCATTTTTATTAATAATGCTTGTGTTTTATTACATAATTTTCAATAGCTTAATTGGTCTTTTCTTAGTTGATATTTCAGATGCTTTGAAATCTGTAATTTTAATTTTATCCTTTATATTATTTATCTCTCTTTGTCAACATCCCTTTTTCTCAAATAAGCGATGAATGAGATATCATTGAATAGGACTTTTTAAAAGACTTCAATGAAAACGTAGTCATTTTATGTTAAACACAGTTTTTTGTTTCAAAATTTGAATGAAAAGAAAATTTTGAGTCACAAGAGAAGCTGTCATTTGAACAAACTTAATCTAACTCATGTGACCTGTGCTATAAACATTTGAAAACTATGAAGCATTTTTTAAAACATTTGTTAAATATGAAACATTTATTTACTCAATATACTTCATTAATAGACAAAATATTTTAATTATGGTGATGTGCGCTTTTTGGAATGAGCTCGTGCTATTTAGAATCGTGTCGCATTCTATGTTTTTCGTATTCATTGTGCACTAGCCATCTTTGGCGACTAGCTTGTTCGCCGAGAATATAATTTCAATTGAATCTCTTATGCATAATTTAATATTCATAGTTCCCTTAACAATTTCAAATTGTGATAGACATTTAATTCATGATCTTTCAGTAGATTTGCACCTGTTCTGTTCGTTGTCTGCATGAACATCCCTAATAGAGTCAAGTGACTGGCTGTGTCATGCAACATCAAACTGCATATTGTTGGCATCAACTTCACTCTTATTCCTCTTCCAAAATATGTATTAGATTTTAACTTTAAATGGCGCGGCACATTTTACTGCCAGCCTCATGTTAGCTGGATGAAAATGTGCTGATTAAAACATAGCATTAAACATTAAGATATTACCTTATCTTTCAACAATGATGGAGAAACACTCAATTAAATGTTTGTTTAAACAATAAAAACGGATTTAATTGCGTTGCAACGATGAAAAGTATTGTTGTAAATTATGTCAAAAAATATTTTTAAAAATTCATTAAAATTAGAAAAAAAAATTGTACGACAACTTAATTGACATCATTGAAAAGGTAATTTTTTGCACTTTCAAGATGGCGTTATGCTGTAATATTTTCGGAAGCTATAAAGGAAAAACGGCGAAATATCTCTTAATATTTAATTAATTAAATTTCTAACTAAAATTTTTAAAAAGGGCTCCGAGGTGCACGTTCCCACCCTCCAAAGTATGTTTGTGCCAAATTTAGTGGCTCTAAGTCCAGTGGTCTGGCCAGTAGAGCGCCAACACACACACACAGACAGACATTCTCCTTTATTATTAATAGAAATTTACTAGATAATTTTGTTTTAATAATTTCTTTGTCTGATTTCTCTAAATTTTCCGAAATTTGTATTTATTTATTTATTTGGATATTTTTCGAATGTTCTTTGGATGTCTTAAAACGGGCAGGGCCGAATTAAGTCCTCTAGGAACCTCCCATTTTCCCTACTCTAACTTCCAAAACCAAATAATTTTGCATTTATTGTAATTTAATTTCTATATAAGCAATTTTAAGTTGCAAATTTTAACAAATTGAATTAGCAAATCATTTTACTTCACACCTCGTTCAAGACAGTTGGTTCCTGTATACCGAGTATAAAGAAATGTAAAATTAAAATTTAAAAGTAATTTTATACAAAATTAGATAAAAAACGAAACTTTTTTCAACATAATCAAAATGCTATTTAATTATAGGTTCGAGCATTTTTTAAACATAAAACATTTTTTGGCATTTTAAAACAACATAATATAAAATCTGCAAAAAGTAATTAATTAGGAATATGTTAAAATGATGTACCAAATTTAAAATTAAATTTAATCATATTGAAATTTTAATGCTGAACACGTCTTAATCAATTGTAACACATCTGCACAAATATACTGTCACTGCTCGGCTACTTTACTCTGAAAAAACTGATGTACTTTGATAAATTGTTCCGCGAACTATTTCTAAATTGAATATTGATAACAAATTCGAATTTGGTTAATTTGAAACTGAGGGATCCACAATAAAAATTAGATGTATCCAAAAGTTCGAATTAAGAAAAATTGGGTTTAAAAATAAACACAAGAGATAACGACAGTTTTTATTCTAAAAACAGCAATAAAGATTTATTTTAAAGTTTTAATGAATACTACGTAATTAATTAATAAACAGTAAATAATTTTGATCTATAAAGCAATATTAGTTATTCCTATAAAAAAGAAAGTAATTTAAATAAAGAAATATATGTACAGCGCCTAGAGTGCAAGAATTGTGTAATTAATTTTTAATTAAATACATAGAACGGGAGCTAACAGGAGCTCAAGAGCGAGTTCTTGAGTTAATTATAGGCCTTAAAGATAATTCGCTTTTTCTTATAAGATATGGACGTATTTAAGTAACGAAAACAATTCAGAAATGAGCACGTTTTCAGTTTTGACCTAAAATTAACCTAAATAAATTCGAATTATAGACTTATGTACAGAACTCGCCTATTACTAGTAATGATCATCAAATCAATGAAAACGAAAGTTCACCATTCAATCTAAGCATTGAAATGATAGCTTCGTGAGAGAATGTTAGCTGAAAATGAATTTGAGAAAAACTAAATTGTATCACTATTAAAAAAATCGTTTTGGAGCTCCCAGCGCGTGCGCAGTGCGTTCGAAAAGACAGCGAGCGCATCCAAAAATGAAGAATCGAAAGAGATTAAAAATCGCATGTATGCGCACCCGTCGCAACTAAACAGTTTAGTCGCCGTGAAATCGCGCGGTGCAGGCAACCCGACTAAACTGTTTAGTTGCCGAAGGAATCGCCTGTATGCGCCTAGCCTTAAGCTCATTGTTGTCTAAGAACTGGATTTCGGCACCATTATATGTTGGATATCAAACGTGTGTTTATCTCCTTGACACCAACAAAAACAAAAACAGGAAGAAAAGCAAAGGTGTTTTATTTACTTGATAACATTTTACAACAGAAACTGTTAACAACATCGAATTCGGTATATATGCGCAGTCAAGGCCCACAAAAAGTCAATATTGCTGTTGCCATTAATTTCAACAAAACTTCTGTGAATCTTATTTCTCCACAAGCATTATTAAAGAGTAACATCTTGGCTTGATATTCCTTTATTAAATGTTTTGTAGATGCCCCAACAATAACTCAAAAGACATATAATTTTCGCTTAAAAATTACACATAAAATCTCATTGCTTTGCTTGGAAATTTTCTTCTGTTGAATGGACGTATTTAAAATTTGCTGATTTCTTTGAATATTTCATTTTCAAATGACTTTGAATACCAAACTTTTATACGACTATAACTAATGAAGAAGATCAGGTTTTTGAAGAAAACTATTATTCTTAACAAATAAGTAAAATTTTGCTCATTGACAAATAAAACGTTATGTGTAGACATCACATAAATCCGAATGACTCTTGACTAGTTTGGCTTCACAGTTAGTTAAGAGGGTGTGCTTAAGAACTCAATTTTTTCATGTCGTTATAGAGCGAAAAAGTTTCCAATTGCTGTGAAATAAAACGTGAGAAAAACATTAAGGAAATTCATTGATATCTTCCGTTCCCGCAAGAGCCTTAACCTTCCAGCGGGCGCGCTAAAATATTTCACACGAGAGGGCGCGTGTCCTACTTTTTACGAAACACTAATGTTCTTCATTTTTACTATGGTAGCTGCAAATTATTTCATAATACTAATAAGAGACAAATTAGAAAAGCAAATCTTTTCATCTAGAGTAAAAATTAATTTTAATATTATTTTCAAAATCTAAAATTATACTGAAATCAGAGAAAGTAAAGATATTTAATAATCTTATTTTATTAAAAAGGTATTAAGCAATATATAACAAAAAAATTTTAATACAAACTAAGATTGTACAAAAAGTACTTTCTTCTTAGTTTCTAATCTTTATCCTTGCGTATGAAACGTTGAAATTTTGCTAGAGAGTGACGCTTACAAGTACACTATATATTGCACCTACTGCATTTCATGCATTTTGATGAACGTTTTCTTTCTGCAAAAAAAAAGCCACAAGCTCTTCCTCGAAATCCTGGACGTTGCTAACTTGCTTTTTCAGGTTGTGATATATAATTTAAACTTAAAGACATGTTAAAGCATATATAAGACATAAGGTACATATGGTGAAGATCAGATTTTTTTTGGGCTAGGAGTAGTGAGGTGTTTTTTCATAAGACTGAAAGTTAAGTTTTTCAAGAAAAATTCTTCGGTTTGGTAGATTATTGGCAGGCTTAATACAAATTAAATATCTGTGATAAAGTAAAATTAAATTTTAAATCGCTATAATCCGCACTGGTTTTAAAATTATGAAACTGAAACGTTAAGACGTGAAAAAATTATCAAGTTACACGAGCGCGTGCGCTGCATAAAATTTACGATAGAAGCATAAAACAGTATAAAAACACCTTGAAACTCGGTTTTTAGTTTAGTTTAGTTATATTAACGTCCCGTTTTTGAAGCAACACGAGGGCTATTTTGGGACGGACCTCGTAATTTTGAACCACGGTCAGATGACGAGGACGACACCTGAGCTGGCACCCCCTCTCCAAACTTCCACTCCACACCAACGGGAGGATGTTTGGCCACTACGTATGGTTTAGCGTGCAACAGGCCCCATACACGGCGGATTTTAAGCGGAATCGGGTCTCGAACCTGGAACCCTCTTGCTCCAAAGCCGAGACCTTACCACTAGGCCACCGCGGCCTACCTTGAAACTCGGATAAACCCATTTAATCCTGAAGAGAGGGGTCGCATGAAGGAATAGCACTGACTTTTGGACAGTTTTGACTCCGAATAAGAAAACAGGTTATGAAAAATCCCTTATGTCCTAAAACTTGCACAGGTGCGCCCGCTGGAACGTTAAAAATCGTAAAAATTGAGAAAAATCGACTGTTTTTCTAAACTTTTTAAAATTTCCCTCTGTTTATTATAGCACTAGCTGTTAAGTGCTCGTCTTTTTAAGAATAATAAAATTTTGTTTATAAGAATCCTTCTATAACTACCATTGGCACATTCCGTCCAAAATTAACAAAAATATGTTATATTACTTCATTATACAATTTTTAGGCCCAAATCCTCAACATCATCTTTTCAATGAATTGAAACATGTCGATGTATATACTCAGAAGAAGGTTATTTAGGTGTAAAAATATAACAACTTCATTTATTTACTTGATTTATTGTAATAAATTGCGAAACTAAGCTTCAAAATTGAAATAGTATTTATTACTTAAGAACAAATAGCAAGAATTCAGAAATTAGCAAAAATTAACAGATTCTTAAGAAGACACTACAACTATTAAAATATCGTTATGCCTTTTAAATTTCTTTCATGGTGTTTTAACGTTCCTGGGCTTCCAGAATCCTTTCGCCATGCTTCTGATGAGCGCTGCGCTTTGGGGCCTTCGACACAAAAATGGTGAGGAGTCCTCGTAAATAAAGTTTTCTGTAGTTTAGTGAATATGATTTCTCAAAGTATAATAAGGATATCAATACATGAATCAACATTTTAGTTATAATTTTTTAGGTAGATTCCTGATAGGAACTCTACCTATTGCAATGGTTCTCAAGACACGATTTCCGGAAAATTTGTGCAGACCTTCACCGATCATATATATATATATCAAAACAAACAAGAAATATAAGTCAAAAACTCAAAAACAACCAAGGTACAATGGCAAAAAATAGACAAAAACCAAAATAAATTGAAAAATATCATAGCGAGCCGCTCGTCAGGAAGAGAATCTCGCTTATGATATTAATTTGCGCTTTTTTCTGCTAACGACAAACGAAACCCGTTAAAATATGACGCCATCCCTTTAAAAAGCACAAGACAATTACAAATGGAAAAATTATGGAATAAAAGATAATTGCATAGAAGTTATAAGCTGAAAAATGATTTTCCTTCCTGTTACAGTACAGCAATGTCCCTGTATGGAAATATTTGCATAGTGATAAAGGTAAACTCAAAAAGGAAAATGCTGAAGTAGATAAGTGTCAAAAAACATATCGAATGACACTATGATCGTATTGACTGAGAAGTACACCAAAGGTAAGAGTGTGAGATCAAATTAGAAAAACACTGTTTATTAACAATTAGAATTCGTGACATTGATATAGAACAATTATTCAACAAAATCTACTTTGAACTAAAAACCACGTTTTTGCATAACTGAGTATATAGTACTCTTCAAAATGTTCAACATGATGATACTTATTGGATAAACAATTATTTTAACTGCAATCAAAGAAAAGAAATCTTACCGAAGCAAGCTTTATCAGAAAGATCAGGATGAAAACTGGTTATCTATGAGTGAATCTAAAATGAGATCTCCATATCTCTCCATGTTATCAAGGATAGTAACCTGTTATGAACGAGCCATCACTGAGCCAAGAGCAGAACCCTTCTTTTTTTAATTCTGTGTCTTTAAAAACACATTGTACAAAAAAATTCACTTCTACTCAGCAACATGAGACATAGATCTTGAGGTAAAAAGGGACATCACCAGAACAGGAATCAATCATGGCATAGCATTCTTTTTTCGAACAACCATACCTTACGAAAACGTCCCTTCGACTCTCTTGCCGCTCTTTCTTTTCTTTCTAAACCCTTTCTACTGTTGGTCTAACAATAACTTTGTCCTGTGAACTGTCGGTCCAACTATAACACACACTGTCCTGTTCCCATTCCTCTCCACGAAGAAGAACAGAGTTTAAAGCAGAACGTCAAAATAATCATAAAGGTTGCAAATACAACACAGAACATATTACTAATGAATGCCAGTTGTTACCCACTGTATGCATAAAGCAATTTTATTTCAATGATTTCAGAAAAAACATTTTTAAGAATAAACTTCAAAATACAATTTTACACCATATTTCGAGAAAGAATTTCATAAATCCAACCAAGATAACCATAAGTACTCTCGAACCATGGGATATTACAAAATCTTAACCAGTGCATAATTGTACATGACACATCATCATACTCTTCGATACATTTTCAAAAATAGCGATACCAAAAATTTCAATTTTTTGAATACTTGGCAAAGCAAATAATTAACTTTTCCACATGTATGAAGTCTGAATATTAAAACCCTCAGAATATCCTTTGATACCATATTTTACAATATTAAAATTACACACATCAGAATAAAATATTTCATTTTCAAAAATTCATCAATACACTAGATATCATTCACTTATCTATATGCAAAATATATATGATTACAATGACACTTAAAAAATTCTTGAGTAATAGTAGTAATTAAATTAAATTTTTTGCACTGTTATGAACAGTCCACTTATGTTCTGTGCCTAACAATTCATCAATTTCACCTTTCAATATACGATTCTTATGTCATAGTTTGATTGTACAATTTTCCTTGCATATATATCACCATGTTTTCGGAATTTAAAAAGCATCTTATTAATTTATCATTGAATCACAGTTAGATGTATTGGTATATAAATACTGTAGGAATAAAAGTTTGAGGTCACCTGGTAATAAAATCATACCTTTAAAAACTCATATGTGAGTAACCACTCATAACTATTAAACATCAATTTATTATTAGAATAAAATTTTATCTCTTTTTCCTTTCTTAATCTCATATTTATCACTCCCATTTTAAAACAACTGTAAGTGTAAACAGAACCACAAAAGCATGGATAAAACTTGCTATGGTTTTTCTTTGAAAGATAAAACACTAAATTAAGTATTCCTCAGAAAAGCGGAACCAGTCTGCTAAATCCAAACCAAAATTTGAACGTCTTTAAAAATCAAGAAAGTAAAAATAATATTATGTCAAACAAATTTTGTAAACGATTATGAGTTCTGGTTGTTTGAATAGTTTACTTACATGTACTTTTACAAATTTTATTTCGTCACCTTCGCTTACTTTAAATAAATAATTCTCATTTCTAAATATTTTAAATATCTCATAAGGTCCTTTGTACTTAGGATGCAGCACCTGTGGATCAACAAATACCTGCATGAAAACTTTATCCTCTAACTGTAATTTCTCTCTCTTACAACACTTAATGCATTTATCATGTTTTTTAAAGTAATTCTCTTCATTTACTTTAACATTAATTTAAACCTCATTTAAAATCAGGTTGAGTAAAAAGTTTTCCGCCAAAATGTTTTTAATTTTAAAATGATAAATAAATACAAAAACAGCAAGGCTAATGAGGATAGTGATTTCCGTTCAAATCTACAATCGTCTGCCAACGTTTTGACAACTTTTCAATCCCTTCTACGAAGAACTATGGCGTGCGCGAGTCCAGAAAGAGATGGTCCTAATTTATGACCTCCTCATTTTAATTGAAGATTGTGCCATCAAGATGCAACTGCAGATGTGAAAACAGATAGAAAACCGAAGGGGCCATGTTTGGACTGTGTGGTAGATGCTTCATCAAATCCCACTCCAGCTTGTAGAGCGTCCAGCCGATCATCGTACTAATATGTGGCCGGGTATTATCTTAATGAAAGAGAACCATCTTCCTTCTCCGCGATGCCATGTTTTCCGCGAATGCCATCACGAACTTTGATTCGCATATTGCTGTATAATGTACTTTCGATAGTCTGTCCGCTTTTCATGTATTCTTTATGGATAATTCCGCGACTACCCCATCAGATACAGAGAAGCACCTTCTTGTTCGGGCTCGTCTTGCAAACGAGCCTGCTGATTTCCCAGGCGCTGACCACACTCCTCTACGGCTTGTATTGTTGTAGTACACCCATTTGTCATCACAGGTCACAATTCCTTCCAGAATTTTCTCTTTAATTTGATCTCTGAGCAGAGCCAAACAGGACGCTTTTCTCTTGAGCTTGTCTTAAACAGTCAATTCGTGAGGCACACAGCGGTTTAATTTAAACGTTAAATTTATGCGTTTTATAGCTTTAACTATTGTTTTTTGGCAATCGTGAGGCTCTAACGCACTAGTTCGTGTTGAAACATTTGTTTCTTGATCAATGATTTGCTTTAACTGCGCACAATCAACTTCAATAGGGCGGCCAGAACGTGGTTCATCTTCATTGTCGAAATTTCCAGTTTTAAACTTCTGTAATCAAATTTCGACTGTATCATAAGAAACCGTATTGATGCCTAAAATTTCAAACAATTTTTGGTGGCATTCAGTCACACTGTTTTTGTCACGGAACTCATAGTACATAATCGTTCTGATCTGTTGATGCGATACTCCATTTTAACCACTTTTTTGACGCACAAGATAATAAATTTTTAACAAACAAATTACACAGTCATATAGTTCCCGTTTTCAGCTTTCGAATGCAAAAGAACCGTTTATGGAAAGGCTAACAACCACAGAAATGACAGCTGTTGGCGCGGAGGTATCTCCCCTCAGCGGAAAACGTTTTACGCAACCTGATATATAGAAAAATCCTCAACATATTTAGGATCATATCATATGAATGAATTGGATTGTTAACCTCTCTCCCAAAAAATAATTCTGTGGGTGTATATTGTGTGACAACATGTTTGGAGTTGTTGTAATGAAATTTAAAGAATAATAATCTATTTGACCAATCATGTACTTTTTGTGAAATTGAAGCTGCAGATTATTAAGTACTCTGTGAGTTCTCACCAAGAGTCCATTAGATTTCGGATAGTAAATACAACTTTTCCTGTGTTCAGTTTTTAAAGACTCATAAAAGTTTACAATCTCATCAGATTTGAAATTCATGTGTTCATGAATTCATAGTGGCGTTATCAGACAATATGAATTTGGGTAAACCAAATCTAGAAAAATAGTAATTTAAATGTTTAATAATTGTATTAGAAGTAGTATTAGGTATAGGAATAGCTTCTAAGTATCTTGAGTAGTGATCTAAAATGGTTAAAATGTAATTTTGGTTGTCAACCGAGCGAGGAAGTTTGCCGACAATGTCAATTCCCAAAAACTCACATGGTGCCAAATGATGTTTTGGAATACAGTGAGTAATTGTGTTAAGGTGCGTATACAGTTGCGAGCAGAAGCCGAATAGAACAGTTTGTGAACAGATGCTCGCAGGTGTAGACGGGTTTTCTTATTCACCCCCGAATGGTCAGGTTTCAGTTGGCGCTGAACCAACAACTGTCGGTTATCGAAGAATTCAAAGAGATTCGCTATTCTAGTTGGTACGGGCTAATGTGCTGTTCGCTGGGACCACCGTATCTGCTTTCGACTTGGAAGGTTTTACAGAAATTAGCCTTTCTTCTCGCATCCGAATCCTAAGGACTGTTGTAGAAAAAACTTAAAAGAAGGTTTCCCGTCAGAAAAAAGGTGAGGAAATAAAAGTGTCAGTGGCCAAGTGTAAGAAAAACGAAGTGCTGCGAAAATTCAATGACAAGTTGATGTATGAAGATTATGTGGAAGATTATGACCTGATAATTGCATATTGTAGCAATCTACACTATTTAAATTCGACCTGTATTGTATGTATGTGACGCTTAAACAATTATTAACAGTTAAACGAAGAAGTGAGCCAAAAGTACCAAAAGATGGGGAATAACCCAAGGAATCCATTTTGACTATTTAAATTCCGAAATTACAATTAGTTAAGAAGATATTAATCAAAAACGCCAACATGAATGAACTTTTGCAACAATACATTTTTGTATTTCTGCAAGCGTCATCTACATTATTAAAATTCGACGTGTGTGTATGTATGTACACTGAAAAATTAATAATTGATGGACGGAGAAGCGCACCGAAAGTACCAAAAGATGGGAAATAATCAAGGGAATTTATTTTTATCCTTTAAATTTCGAAATTACAATTTGTTAAAAAGATATTAATTAAAAACGCCAAATTGGATGAACGCTTGCAACAATTCACTTTTTATTCCAGCAAGAGTCATTTTTACTTTCGCGTATACGAAGTATACAAAGAGAAAGTATTTTAATCGTCAAAAAATTCGAACTCGAGATTTTGACAAATCTCCACGTTTTAGACCTCCCTAAGTCCGAAAAACACAATTTTGGAATCATGTCTGTCTGTCCGTGAACACGATACCTCGAAAACTATTAGAGCTACGGGGATGAAATTTGGTATTTGGTTTTTAAACATAATTTGTAGGTCTCTATCAAATTTTGGACAAAATCCGTCAAAGGGAAGTCTGTCTATATGTATGTGCACGGTCATGTGAACGCTATAACTCAAACACTTGAGTGGCTAGATGGATAAAATTTGGTACACAGTTGTATCGTCATGAATGGAGGTCCGTATAAAATTTTGGGCTAAATCCGTCGAAAAGGGGCGTTCAAATTGCGTATTCAATTTCTTTTAATCCGATTCTTACGCGCAAAGTACTGGTAGAAATCTGTTATTGTTGTAAATTTTATTTACTACAATAAATAATGTTTTCAAATATAAATTGTAACAATTTTTTATTGTTGTAAATAAAATTCATACCGATTTCATTATTTCAGCAAATCTTTTATTTACGCGCTTTTGCAATTGTTATGGTTGTGGTAGTATAAATTGTTTTCTTGAGAATTCAATTCCAAAGCAGAATTTTCGTTTTAGTATTCATTGTATTGCCTATTTTATCGCACCTGCTTCAAAGTAATATTTTTTTTAAACGTGGCAACAGATATTTGATTTCAGGTTTGTTTGTTTGTTTCACTTTCTCGTATACGAAGTATACAGAGAGAAAGTATTTTAATCGTCAAAAAAAAAAATTCGAACTCGAGATTTTGACGAATCTCCACTTAGAAAGTATACGAGAAAGTTTAGGGGAACCACTCCCACTGGTTTACGTTAAAAATGCCAAAACGAATCAACGCTTGCAATAATAAATATTTTTATTTCTGCAGGCGTCATTTTTTATGTTAATGTAACTTCTAACATTGTTGTTTCATTGTTTATTAATTTAATTCAACAATATAGAATTCAAAATAAAATTTTCGTTTTTTCGGGAAAGTTAGTGACAGTATTTGTAGAAACAATAAACCGGAGGCGGGCATATGAAAATCTATACATATAAAACTCAAAGTATGTATGTATATACGTTTGTGTGAATATATGTTTGTTCCAGCATCACGTACGAATGGCTGCACTAATTTTGATGAAACTTGGTATACAGGTTCCTCATTAACCGACTTGAAGTAATAAGCCCTAACCCAGTTCCTCAGGTCAGGGTGGGCAAAAGTCTCCAAAATGCATGTAACAAATAGGCCGTTTAACATTTCGAAATTTTGATGAAACTTGGTACACAGTTTCCTCATTAGCCGACTTCAGTTACTGAACTGGTAACTAAGTCCTAACACAGTCCCTCAGGACAGGGTGGACAAAAGATTCCAAAATGCATGCAACAAATTGGCCGGTAGATATGCTTCGCGATTTTGATGAAACTCGGTACGCAGGCTCCTCATTAGCAGACTTGAAGTACTGTAGGGGTAAATATACCTAACCCAATCAGTCTGGATACAGAGGGACAAAGTTTCCAAAATACATATATAACAAATAGGCTGATCCACACACTAAAATCTGTTGCACATACTTCTAATTATGGAACTCAGAGTACTACAGAGGTAAATAAACGCTATTTCAATCCGTCATTGCAGTATAGGCAAAGTCATTTTAATACATTTAATAAATGGGTCTATTGGAATGAAACTTGCTATAACTGGGACAATTTTGATGACAGTGGGTACGTATAATCCTGTTAGGCTGACTAATTTTTTTTTTTTTTGTTAAATGAACGGTAATCCATTTCTTCAGAGATGGGCGGAGCAAAATTGTCAAAATACACGTAAATAGTAGGACCGAATAACATGCTATTGAAAATGGCTATGGCGATTTCGGCGATATTTGTACATTTATTTATCAGAGACTGATTAAAAAAACTCTATTGATAAATAAACTTCCTTTACAGTAGGGTTGCGATAAGTCGTTTAATTACCTCTAACAAAACGCATTGACATGAAATTCGATACATATAATAACATTTCAATGACACAGGATACATATATTCCTTTCAGGTTGACTAAAAGTAGTGTAGGGTTAAATAAACGCTAAACCAATTCCTCTGAGTAGGTCGAGGAAAAATTCTCAAAATACAGGTAAACCCTTGGGCCGATTGATATACTGTTGGATATGGCTAGGAAGATTTTGATGAATTTTGGTGCTCATACTTCTAATTAGCCAACTAAAAATACTGTAGGGCTAAAAAAAACGCTAATTTAATCTATGAAACTATTGCGCTAACCTAATCTACGAGATTAGGAAAGGAAAAAATCGTTTCTATACATGCGGCAAATAAATGATTCACATTTAATTTAATACTGCTTGGGCAATTTGATGAAACATTATATATATTGTTACAAAGCTATAAAGTCGTTTCCCTGAGATGCTAATCTTGACGACAAATTTGGCGACAAAAGGAATTTTCTAGAAGGAGCTCGAACTTTCAACCTATTTCTACTGGTTTCATGAACTTTCTAGAGATTACGTCCTACTTCCAACGTAATGAAGTCACTTCCTGTTGAAAAGTATAAAGGCAAGCTCTCAAGCCAAGAAGAGTCAGTTGGAATTTGATCAGCAAGCAAACTGGTGAGTTAACAAGAAACATTTGAGCGCTGTGTTGAGATTTAATGGTAGTCTCTGTTGTGAATTTCTACTAGTGATGTGTTAATACTTGTGCTACGTTTCTTTGCTTGGAATATTTGTTAAATAAAGAGCTTTCTTCTTTTAATCCTGCTTTTTGGATTGCATTCACGTACGCCAACAAGACAATTTCGTTACAATATGCTCCTCAAAAGCCAAATAAAAGCACTTTAGCACAAATAGTTACTCAATATCTCCAGTAGGGTGGAGAAAAGACACAGGCTGATTGACACGAAACTCTATACTCCTGGAGAGATTTTCATGAAACATTGGCACACATATTCCTTTTTAACCGACATAGGTTGGTGCAATGTCTCTTAAATGCACGTGAAAAATGGATTCATCGAAATGAAAAATAACTCGCAGGTTTCAACATGTCGAAGTAAAAATATGGAGTGGTTAATTTTTTAAACAACCCCTTAGGATGATAACTGCCCACAAGATAAGGAAAAATGATAATTTAGAACGACTGGAATGATTTTGACGAAACATGTTTCATTAGTTGATTTAGACATGTTAAATGTTAAAATGCTATTTTAGAAATGACTCCAACATTGTTCAAAAACAACAAAAAAAGAATACTGTACTGAGAAATGGGCCCTATATTGCTCTCTTCTGGGTTGAGTCATTGAAATACATAGAACAAATGGACCAATTAGCATGAATTTTTATTGTTAGGGTTTCTAAAGTAATAATATTCCACCCCAGAAGCAATTGGATAATAATGCAAGAAATATATGAACTATTGCATACTATAAGATAAATGAAAGAACTTTTTTGTACTATTAATTTATGGATCTTTTCATAAAAAATGATTCCCGCAAAATACTCCCCCCAAAAATAACATTAATATACATCCAATAAAGTCATTGGCTATGTCTGTATGGATCAATATGTAATATTTCATTACTTTTGTAACATTAACGTAAAGGAATTTACCTTTGCCTTCAAGATTGCCGAAAAGGGATTTTTTTTTACTTGTTACAGCAGCAATAAAACAAATCACAAGAGAGTAGAAACAGAATTTACTTCAATAAATTTTATGTATGGGACATTGAACAGATGGCGCTCGGTGTCTCGTACCGCTATACCCATGATTTGGCGCGAGTCAAAGGATCATATAAACGGCTGCTACTTTTTTATCACAAAAATTAAAGGATTCTCTTCAAACAGTAAACATAAAATTAAGTTCCCGAACTTAAATCTCAGCAATACGACCAGTATCTCATATAATGACGAATTAAAAGTACCAAAAATTCCGGAAAATTTTACATGTGGCAATGCAGCGGTGAAAATGTAAATTGATAAAATTAAATCTTCATCTACCTCATCTGAGATAAATTGCGTTCTGACATAAATGAAGAACCACATCTAAGTACTACAGAAGAATTAAAGGATCTCGTGAGAGACTTAAATTATCAAAAAAAACACTCAGATTTACTTGGATCAAGATTGCACGGTTGGAATCTCCTCCAAAAGAATACTAACATATCATTTTTCGAAATAATTTATGCTATTGTAAGATATAAGAGGTTTAAGGTCTGCTTTAAATTATCAATATAATTCGAAACAATGGCGAATGTTCATCGATGGCGTGAAAAACAAATTGAAGACTGTGCTACTACATAATGGAAATACCCTTCAGTTTGTTCCAATAGCATATTCTTGCAAAATGAATGAACCTTATAAAAATGTGAAGGTATTGCTTCATGAAATAGACTATTAACATAATTAGAACATATTTGCAGATTTTAACCCATATTTTACCACATTAAGAAAAAATTAATATTTTTTCAAAAAAATTCTATCACAGAATAATGAGACATTAAGCAAAAGTATAAAGTTAAAATAAATACGAAAACTTTATCGGTTGTCTTTTCGCAAGCTGTCCTATATATAGGACGATGGTACAATCCACCACTACATGCTTTGGAGTCAAGCATCTTGGTTTACATGAAATGGTAGTAAATATTCAAAGCAAAATCCTAAATTACACTTTTGTCAAATAGTTAAGGGTTTTCTTGTACAGTTTTTAAGCTGTCCTTGGATTTGTTTTCCATTTACTAGAAATGGTTCACTTTCGAATTTGAAGTAATCTGGATTTTTTTGGATGGCCAAACTCATTCTTGCAACATTTCGAGGTACTCACAATCCTAAGTAAGCTATTGTAATATGTCGAAGAATTTCGAGGAGTTCTACAGCGTTTTCTGGAGCAAAAGTTTTTTAATGTTTCTAAACCAGTGCAATCAATGATGTTTCAAATGCATATTTTAATAATGGTCAGTACAACATTTTTCCTTGAGTGGTTGATAAATATATTTTTATGAGATTGTCCAACAAATCTACACCATTTTTCTATAAATTATAAGAAAAAACATACTGTATATCTACTTTCGCTTTCCACCTCTCATTCTTCTTTCTTTTTTTAAAGCCTCTTTTGTCTTCAAAATTGGTGATCAATGATACAACTCTATTGTTAATCCATCCAATAGCTGCAATTTTATTAAAGGGCATTTTGTCATTCTATTCTCCTTAACTGTTCCCGTAGCAAAGGAACGCCTGCTTCTGAGGGACCAAAAAGATCACACGAACTAAAAATATTATCCTTATAAATTTTGTGGTTTGCAGGAGTTTCAACAACAGACAGCCAATTTTCACCGACTGTTTGGGCTAATGATTTCTTTTCTTTCTTTCTTTTAATAGCCATGCCAAAACTGTTTTTAAAATTGCTTTACTGCCTGATTTGGTATAATACGAGAAAGATATACATTGAAAGATGAGAGTATCCTTAGATTGTATCCAAATATTACGGGTTTTCCTGTCATGTACATTTTGCAGATAGGTCTTTCAAAATAGCGGACTATTCTTTCATCATTACTTAAATGTTCAGAAAACACCCCAAATTGTTGCGAAAATTTATTCAACAATTTGTAAATTTTGCGTACTTTCTAATAGCGATCTGAGGTTATATTAAAGTCCCGTTTTGAAGCAACACGAGGGCTATTTTTGGACGGACTCGTAATTTCGAACCAAGGTCAGATGACGAGGACGACACCTGAGCTGCAATCCCCTCTCCAAACTTCACGCCACACCAATTGGATAATAGCGATCTGAATCAATAGCAGTTTCGTGATGGAAGCATAAATACCTCTTGATATCTAAGTTTCGCTTTTTTGACATTGTTTGACTAACAAGCGTTGTGATATTGTCGTGGAGATTTGGTTTTGAAATTATTAGAAGAATTAATAGATTGTTTTACATCTACTACTCTATATCCAAATCTATGTAAATCATATACTCCTTTACAATATAATCATTAATGCAATTAACATTTCCTCAAATTTACCAGCATATGAATATCTAGATTAAGATTTTTTTTTGAAATCCTTTGATAGATTTTAGAACCTTTAAGACATTACTAATCAAATCTTTAGATGAAGTAATTTAAGAATTTCAATTAGTAGTTTACACCTTCAAATATTTTAGAAGATTCAATATTTAGAATGACACCACACCTGTTGCTTATCAGACACTCAAAATTCTTTGTTTATTAACTTCAAGGTGAATATCCACACATATCATTAATCTTAAAATCTCATATCTTTAACTTCAATTAATATCTAACAGATTCATAAACCACCAACCAATAACTCCACTTATTGAAACTCTTAGCAACAGGCATAAGATGCATTCTCTACTTAACTTCTATTCCAACTATCCTTAAAATAACATCCATATTTAAAATCAATATAATTTAGAAAGTGATTAACTATATGCGTTGTGTGAATTTTAGAAGAATCTAAATCCGCAGTAACCCTAAAATTTCATCTCATCATAGTGCTTAAGTATTTGACAAGGAAAACAAAGCCAAATTTCTGAAACTAACACATTTATTAAACAATCACATGATACTTCAATACATAAAATCATTGTTAAAACAAAAGAATACTCAAATGCTGTGTCATCAATATCATCACTTAATAACACATAATCAATTTAAGGGTCGACCTTTTCTGAAACAGATTTTTAATTAATTGTTCATTAATGATTCCAAATTTTACCCTAACATCCTATTCAATTATTAAAATTTTGAATTTATCAATTTTAGGATTATATGAGTGGCCATCTCTAATTTAAATTAAAATTGATATTCAAGATTATTACAAATATTTTCCCCATAAAATGTTAATGTATTACTCAGTCAATATATAAAATTTAACTAAACACTCATAACTCTACTCATTATAACTGGTGAATTATTCATATGCAATAGATGTAACTCTACTTCTAAACAACATACATTGATAAATACACATTTACTGATGTCGAATCATTCCAAAAAACATTTCTGTAAATATCTTAGATATTCTATGTTCGAAACTAATAAAATAACTTCTATGGATTTGCTTACACATTCAAAATATTAAAAATTGCATGAAGTATAATGATTTCAGCATTCTATAAACCTTTTAATTCATATTACATTATTACACATTTCTAACATGATGATTTTATTTTAAATTTAACATTTTTATCCTCATCATAATTCTTAATTTTTTTTTAATATTTTTGTTATCTAAGATTATACATTACAGTTGTTTCAATTTAAATGCCTGTTGACTAAAATGTTACATTGCATTCCTTATAAATTTATTTTATTTGATATTTAAACTCATTCATTGCATTTCTTACATATTAAATAATTCAGTATTAAAACTAAGAATTTCGACCTCCCTTTTAATCCCTATAGTTTTTCAATTCAAAAAAATTTTAAAACACTTAGCTTTTCATCCTTCTAGTCCGCGATGCACATGTTGGTGGCTCAGCATCAGATTGGTGGATCACATTTCTGCTTCTGAAAAAAGGGCAGTGTTCTTCCGCTCCAATACAAGAATGTAAAAGTTCTTTTCACTCTGGGCGAGACCGGAACGTTCCACGGAGCAAAAGTTTATGAAGACGCTGATAGTGTTACTCTGGGCGTAAATGTTACCTTGTATTTGTCAGGCTTAGGCATCTTGTTGTCGGTGAGCGCTGAGCAATGTCTATAGGATGTTTTTCAACATCAAAATTAGGATGCTTGAGTGTAGAAGGCTTGTTGCTTCGTTCTCTTGACCCACTGGATAAAGTGCACAGGACAAAAGAATAAACAGGCAAGTTCCCCTCACAGCATTGTTGGCATCTTCTAAAAAATAGTCCTCGCAGCTCGAATCATAGCTGGGGAACCCCGTACTTCGCCTCATCTCTTCTCGCCCGTTAGGCCTTTCGCTCGAATAAATCTCGATGATTTCTCTATCGGGTTCGGATCAGCGCTCCTTCGTCCTTTTTCATTTTCCCAAATCATATCTCCCCATTTTCAAGTCTCCTATTTTCAGTCAAAATTGAGAGAGCGCGTGCCAGTCAGTCAGGTTTGGTCCCCCTAAATTCTCAAACTCCCCTTTTTAAATCCCTCCTGGCGACGGCATTTACGCCAAAATAGCCAACATATTAAGTTATCATTGGTTAAAAGTTTTCCAAAATCATGCAACCCCTTAAATTAATTCACGCCCCCAGGCTCTCCTGTCCAATCCCGGCTACCTACAGAGTATCTTCTAGCAATACACCACGTGGGGCAAAGTGGCACTGAACTTTTTTCAGCGAAGAGGGATTTTATGTGTTGACAGACATCTAACAGAACCCACCCGTGCGAATCGCACCCAGGTCAAAGGTGAAGAAATAGAAATCGTTCGTTCCTCGCAACGGAGTAATAACTATTAGAATGGAATTCTACAAGAGAACTCTTGTCATGGAAAGGGCAATAATTTTGTCGGAAATGTTTAGAATTTTCGGAAACTCAGCCAAAATAGGGTCAAAGGTTTCTTAACTAATGTTTTACAGCTGCAGAAATGTGTGTGAATCAGAATTTTACCGACAATTTTAAGAAGGACACCCACGAATTTTATCCACCGGCTGTTTTTAAAAGTGGAGAGGGAACATTTTTCGGCTTAAGTTTATTCGATATTTACAAGAAGGTAAGGAATTGAGAATTCTCAGTCTTTCTTTGTGGGCGGTGATGCTTAGCTTATGGATGGGAGATCTCTAGGTTCAATGAACTATTGCTCAAACTGAGATTTTACTTAAACGAAATTAAAATATTCCTTAATAATAAATTCTTAATTCTTCATTTATTTAGTTGCTTACTAAAGAATAAGATAAAACGATTTTTGAGGGATGTAAATAAAATGTGAGAAGAATAATTAAATAAAATATAAAAAGAATAATCAATTAATTTACATAATCAAAATGAATAATAGTTAATAATATCTTCATATTATTTATGGCTGTGCATCAGACTTTCACAATTTTATCATTAACACGGCTGTGTAGTTAATTAAATTTAAGTCCTTCTAGAATTCCAACAGTCTTTAGAATTTTATAAATAAAATATTCCAATTAAGCTTTACATAATTTAATTAAATGCTATATTTTTTTAGAATTTAACAATTAAATATTTTAGTTGATTCTTAGTGATTTAACTAAACTTTACAATAAATACAGTTTAATTTTCATCCCTTTTTAGAATTTAACAAATAAATATTCTAATTGACTTTTAGTGATTTAACTAAACTTTACAACAATATCCGCTATAATATGCCCAAAATTTGTTTCAGTTCTCCGAATTTAGACAAAAATCGTGAATATTTTCCTGTCAAGCATGCTTGTTACCTTCTAACATAGCTGGACAATCATATTTTCAGCCATAATCTCGAGAAGTACCAAGGTGATTTTCCTGAAATCATATCCGTAAAATAATTCAGGAGCTGATGAAAATTTTGGTGCACACTTAGTCCATGTAAATGTTAAAATATATTCAGCAGTATCCTTTTCCTTTATAATTTCAATTGTTCTATGTGTTTTTTCTTGAATCTTTTAGCCAAAAGCAACATGATCGTGTTCACTGCTGGTGCAGGCAACATCAATTTCTTCATAATCAGTGCAAATTTCTGTATCAGGTGGTATTATTATCATTTAAAAATCACTATCATCATAATCATCGGCCAATGAAATGAACTCTTTAATCCCGAGGATACTTTTTCTTTCAGCTCCTTTAAAACCGTGAATTTTTGGGAGGAAACGACATGAATTGGACTCTCCTGACCTGGGTAGTTATTTTCCCCGCCACCCTACCCCCTGCTTTAACCTTCCCTTAAGGCGCACGGAAATGGTCTGTGGTTTGGCAAGGATAATTTGACTCCCCTACAGCGCTTTCCTCCTACGCGATTTCAGAAAATCACCTCCCCTCACAAGAAGCCAACCGCCTCAGACCAGCCTTTCTTTCTGTTAAGGCAAATTTTTAGACGGCCCGGGTCCTCCTCTTTCAGTATGAGAAGGTTAAATACTCAAAAGCTTCTTCAGTTAAAAATCTCTGACTCATTTCCAATACTATTCAGGAAGGAACGGATGTGAAATCAGATCACAACTCGAACAGCAGTATTCTTTTCCCTACAAAGCATAGCGTCAGAACCTGACCAAAACTCTCGACCAAAGAAAAAGCACAAATATATAACTCAAGACATACCTCCAGGTTCATGTTCCAAGCAAATGAGATGTTATTGAGTTTTGAAATTAATGAAAGATAGATATTCTAATCCTTTTTCCCGAAATTTCAAACGGCTTTGTATGGATGTGGATAGTAGAGGATTTTACTATCGTCCTATATATAGAACGGCACCTAAAACCTTTGTAAAACCAGTTTGAATATAGATTTTTGTTTACAAATTTTACTCAGAAATAATATATAACACTTGCCATGTATAAATCTGAAAAAAAAAATTGTACTTTTTTCTCATAATTATTTAAAAGTAAAATATAATTCATGTCAAATAAAGTAGCAAAAATTAGCCAAATTGAAAATTCTTAAAAAAATTAAAAGTGATCAAAATTGAACTTAAAAAGATAATAAATAACACTTATCAATATTAAAATATATTTTAGAAGCGGAAAATAAATAACAAAAAATGCGATATTTGCTCTTAAAATTCTACAAATCTGTGCTGTCCTATATATAGGAAGATGGTAAAATACGGGTTAAAGTAATTGCCATTCTCATTGGCATACAACTAGGTTATAAAAATACTGCTGTTTCCTGTGCGAGTGGGACGGCAGGGCAAAGCATCAGCATTACATAAAAAGGAAGTAGCCAGAGAGCAAACAATATATTGCAGGTGAAAAAAAATATCCAAAACGTTCCTCCAATCGATAAAAATGTTATTCATATTTGCACATAAAGTTGGAATTCATGATGAATTTCGTTAAAGCGATGAATAAATTTAAAATTTTATAATTAAAATAAACTTTGTTTCAAATAACTTGTTCAGTGTTTTATATTATTTTTAAACTTTGTGAGTGTTTATTTAACTCTTTATTAATACTAAAATGACAAAATTTATATGGTAAATGTATTGAATAAATGTTATAAAATTGAAATTTTCAAGATTTTGAATATTTATAAAATCTATGGGCGATGAACTATTTTGCAATGGTTCTCATGATACGACTTACGGGAAATTTCTGCAGATCTTCACCGATCATGACCCCTAGAACCCATATATATATATATATATATATATATATATATATATATTCCCTATAAAAATATTAAAATTAAACGTGCATTTAAATGTAACAAACAATTAGGCAGAATCATATTATTAATAGCGATATTTATAAAGAGACAAAATAAGGTGACAGAGAAATTTCTAATAGAATTCAAGCCTTCGATAAAAAACTTGGAATTAATTATAATAAAAAAGATTATCCTCGCATCTTTCTTACTCCAAAATTTCACAAGAGTCCTCTTAAATTTAGAAGCGTTACTAATTCCTGCAATACTTATATCACCAAATCTGGCAAACTCTTGCAAAAATACATACAGACAGTGATACTGAATTTAAATAAGCAAAAAGATACAATTATAGTAAATAATAGTATAGAGATATTAAATGTGATTAAAGATGTAGAAATATCTAGTGTACATACCTATGACTTCCAGGATTTATTTAATAGTATAGATATTGAAGATTTGATTAATACCCTAGTAAATATACATAAATATTTTGATCTTAAAAAAGATATAGGACGATGGTAAAATACGGGTTAAAGTAATTGCCATTCTCATTGGCATACAATTAGGTTATAAAAATACTGCATTAATAATTTTAAAAATCTAATTAATCTTTTTCTAAAAGAAAACTATATCTTTTGTGATAATGAAATTAAAGGATTACCTCAAGGAGGTCCATTTAGCAATAGTTTAGAAAATATTTACCTACACTACTATGAGAAAGATTATACTAATTATAGCCATAGTATATTATTTCGTTATATAGATGCTTTAATGTTATTCAATAAATAAAAAGACCTTAAGCCACGTATTGATTTCTATCCTGATTATTTAAAACTTATAAAAACTAATGATAATTAATTAGCTGCAGAATTCTATATCTAGATATAAAAATTATAGATAATAAAATAGTAACAGATATCTTTGATAAAAGAAATGCATTTTATTTTCAAATTAATAAATTTCCTTTTCGGGATAGTATTCTTAGCATTTCTGTCTTCAAGAATTTAGTGAAAAATTATATAATTAGAAATAATAATTTAGTAACATACAATGATAAAAGAATTAAGAACATAAAATTTTTTTATTGTTTTGCAATGGATTATGGAATGCAAAAAAGTTTTTTAAGAATTTATATAGATAAGAAATATTTAGGTCAATTAGAATAATGCTTTCATATTGGTATTTAATGGAATATTTTAATTCCTTGCTGATAGGTTTCTGTTTTTTCATATTTTACATGTAATGTGTAATTTTATTTAAATTTGGTTCTTGTTTTATTGGTTTCAAATTTATTATATATATGGCGCCACGAATTTTAAATTTAAATATCCCTTATTAATAGACAGTTTTACCAATTTTTAAGTATATTATCTAGATAAATAATTGTATTACATTTTTAACTGGTTTTGAGATTTTTAATTTAGATTTCTTACTAATTCTTTAATTTCATAATTAATTATATTATTTGGTCAATTTTGTAGTTTCATAGTTGGAAATCTTGTTTTGGCAATCTGTGATGTCAAGCTAAGTGACGGTATATATTAAAATGTTGAATTCTGGTAAGGATAGGTAGAGACACTGATTATTTAATGTTTAATGAATAATTATGTGTATTTTATTGAAAGATGTCTTTAGTGTTTTTAGTGCAATATATTGTTGTTTTTCATATTTTTACCTTGAATTTTAGTCCTTTCCATATAGTTATATTTTCCTGTTAGGGTTAGTGTATGCTTTTTCTTTCAAAATTCTTTCATTTTAGGGTAAATTACCCTGTCTGTTTTTTCAACAACTTTAGTTTCAGGGATGGCTTGCATAGCAAAATTAATTTAACCTGGCTTAAGATTGTCCACAGCCGAGCTGCTATATTAATTGTTGGAAACTCCATATAAACGGATTGCCTTTTTTCAATACTTTTAATAACAACAGTTTTTTACATGTTGACATAAATGTTTAAACTTAATTTCTGTTCATGGTATCTATAGTATTTTCAATTCTTTAGATTTTCTTTTAGATTTGGTTGTCGTGTTTAAATAATGAATTTTTAGTACAGGATTGGCTTCTTGATATGTATTGTTTACTTTGTTTATGTAAGATCATATATAACAAGTTATATTTAGATTTAAATTATATATATATATACAAACAGAAACAAATGCAAAAACCAATTAAGAAAATAGTTTTTTAATCAAAATAAATACTTAACTTAAAGAAGTAATATTTCAGATGAAGTAAATTTAGGAAATGGACACAACACGATTAACAAAAACTCTAAAAAAGATTTAAATATGAGGAAAACCTTCACAAATGCGGTGAATACGCTAATGCAGCAGTATAACCGAAAAGTGAGATATATTAACAAAAGAAAACAGAACCATGTCAAAAATGAAAACCAAAACAACAGAAAAGGGAACAGATCGCCAACGCCCGGGACGCGTCATCAGCGAGGTAAATCCCTAACGGGCGTATATATCAATGAATTCGGTGTTTTCTAATCACAAACTCTAGCAATAATGCTAAAAAGAGTTTGTTTCCCCGGAACACCGAACAAAACCATAATTTAAAACAAGGAAACAAAGCTAAGAGTTAAGAGTCCAATTGAAAAAGTAGAAATAGAAATAATAAAATTAAAAATAATTATTTACCCTTATTCCACAGCGTTCTGTAGGTTTAAAAAAAACACTTTTGCAATTTCTGCCTTTATTCTATTTGCCTCTAATCTTTTGTTTTTTTATTTTTTACAGTCCATTTCATTTTGGTTAATTGTCTATTGTTTACTTTCTAATACTCGTAAAATGTGCCTGGGACTTCACGTAAAGTAGAGGCTTCTAAGACTCTTCACTTCCCACTCCTAGCAAATTATTTCCTCTCCTCATACCGTTAACTGTCAACCACCTCAGTCGTGATCACGTCAGCACTTTTTAAACGATGGTTTGTGCCGCGTGCGTTTGCGTCTATTTTCTTTCTCCCGTTTCTAGTGGACTACTGGGTGATTTTTGACACTTTTTTCTTCATTCTTGTTTTAATTTGTTGGTTATGAGGCTGGGTTTCATATGTTTTACTTCAAATGGACCTGATCTTTTCATTATTTTCTTTTTTTTAATTTTTTTTAATTCTATTTCTACTTTTTCAAATGGACTCTTATCTCTTAGCTTTGTTTCCTTGTTTCAAATTATGGTTTTGTTCGGTGTTCCGGGGAAACAAACTCTCTTTAGCATTATTTCTATAGTTTGTGATTAGAAAACACCGAATTCATTGGTATATACGCCCGTTCCGGATTTCCCTCGCTGATGACGCGTCCCGGACGTTGGCGATCTGTTCCCTTTTCTGTTGTTTTGGTTTTCATTTTTGACATGGTTTTGTTTTCTTTTGTTAATATATATTACATATATATGAATATATATGAATATATATATATATATATATATATATATATATATATATATATATATATCAAAACCAACATATAAACACAGAATAAAAACTCAAAAACAGTAAAAAAGGACAGAGATAATATTTTTCAAAGATATATCGGAAAAACGCCTTGCTTAAATTTAATTAACTGAAATTCTAGCTTACTTTTGGCCTTCGAAAAGTTGAGAGTCACAATTCTCTTCTCTTAAATAAAAAGCGTGCAAAGTTCGGTTGAAATTAGTAAAGTGGTTTAGGAGGAGATGTGGAACATCCCTAGTAGCAAAATGTCATCGGCCATTGAAAGGCCTTTCATCGAAACCCAATCGCACAATGATCGGCCGATGGGCGGATTTTTATAGGATAAGGATGAATTCTCATCGGGAATTGCTCAGAAATGTCTCATCGGCGATAGTTGCATCCGATCATCGATATCCGGTGAGTTTTTCTAGCCGATACGATAGACAACCGATCAGTGCGGTTTCATGGCGATGAATTTCCGATAACTTTTAGATGAATATACAAACAGATTTGGATATGTGTAGGATGAAATATTGGTTGTTCAAATACACGTTTTCTTTAATAAAAAAAGATGTCCAGTAGATATTAGGTTGGAAAGGTTTTGGCAATAACCACATGAATATAAAAAAATACCCAATTATTAAGATTTTTATTTTATGAGATGCCAGAGAACCAGTGGCTGAACTAACAACTTGGGGCCCTGCAGCAAAATGTTTGAGGGGACCCTCCTTAAAAAATAATGCATGACGCTTTTGCATAGTTCACATTTCCAGCTATTTAACTAATTATAATTATATTAGGGAAGTTGCGATACTTTAAATTCAAAGTTAGTACGACGAAGCTTTCCAAAATTATACAGTTGTTTTATTTGACATGTTTATTATGAACTCTCCACTTGTGAAAAAAATTGCATTTCGGAAAGAAAAACCTTTTTGTTATAGCTCATAAAATTATTAAAATAAAGTTTCTGTGATGCAGACAATTTTTAATTTGACGTTTCAATGAAAATTTTCGGAATTTTCTTTTTCTTTCACTTAGATGGAATGTTGGACATAACTTTTTTTGGTTTAATGTGTTACAGTTGTAAGTTGCAAAGCTCCATGAACAATAAATTTTAAAATTTGATAAGCTTTAACTCATAATAAAAATTGTCAATCATCCATAATATTATGGTTGACATAATTGCTTATAAATATATTTTTTGCTAGCAAAAAATGTTATTTTTCAGTCCCCTGTCGGAGGGCCCTTATGTCCCAGGGCGTCCCCGTGCCTTATATTGCTGCCAGTGCAAAGAACCAATATGTTTTTAACGTATAAAGCAAAGCTTTAAGCATAAATGAGTTTTATGAAAACATTCAAAGAAAAAAATCCTGGTTTTTGCTAGGAGGTGCAAATCCCTGCATAAAAATGTTTTATACAAGGGAAATTTATGCACATTGAAAAAAAATAGGGTTTGTACAGAGAAAATAGGAATTTTAACAAATTTTATATTTAAGTGAAGGTATTCAGCACAGATAACTTTTAAATTGTTCCGCTCTTTTCTGAAAAAGCTATTTTATTGCTTTTGCTATTCTTAGAAGCATCCCAAGTAGCACAAGTCGTTGGCATACAGTTGGCCCAACGTTGCCATCCACGGTTGGCCAACTATACGGATTGGCACTCTGTCTTACGGTTACCCAACCAACCATTCCCCAACATTGGGCCTTCCAAGTTTTCTGTATGAACCTACGATGGCCCAACCAAAGTTTTCTTATTTTTTAGATCTATATACACCTACATTTTCAAAAAAAACTGGAATTTTGGAAACTGTGGTGGGAAGCATCTATTTTGGCAATGTTTACCATGTCTAATAAACTGCTTACTGGAGGATTAGTTTCCCTTTTTCTATGAAATTATGCACGTATACAAATATATATGAATACTATATTTTAGTGGATAACTTGTAGAAGTTAAATAAACACTATGCAGTTTTGGTGTTTAGAGGATGGAAATAGAATCTGCATTAATATTTTTTATTAGCGTTGTTTAGAAACAAATTCAACCAAAAATAGTCTGACCACTTCACATTATCAGGGAACATCAACATGCCTTAACATATAATCTGTAATCTAAAATTATAATTAGACGACTAAAATATTACATATTGGACTAATGAAATTCCATCCGTTCTACATAACGTTTTGTATTAAACAGTGCTGTTATCTCTTTAAAGTAGCATACAGCATTTTAACAAAACAAATCAAATCACATACTTTAACATGATAAAAGTCAAAACAATGTTTAGCTTCAAAATGAAGTTTGCAATTGTCAGATATTTATAGTAACAAATTTATAATATGCGACATTATGCATAATTAATAATTTCTATTTCTGTAAATAAACGGAACATAAAATACGAACAAATTTCAAAATTCTCTCCCCTCCCCCCAGTCTTACACCACATGTTAAAACATTACTCGTAGTGTGCATGTTATATTTTAGGTATCCTTGCGGCAGTATTCCGCCTCTTCAATCTTTGCATCATAAAGTTTTAACTGCTTCTTCGTTTAATGGAATCATGTTCCCTCAATCATGACTGATTTGGATAATATGTACCATGCGAATTGTTAAACAAGAATTAAAATTTTCTCTCATGATTCCTTTTTTTTTCATAGTACATAAATTAGAATCTAAAGTGTTAGGAGTAGTATATGTATACCCGTACGAGTATATATATACCCGTACGAGCGCACCTACAATTTTAACACAAAAAATTATTTTATAATTGAAAAGAGGTCATTAACTAAAAAATAATTGAAAGTAATATTTTCATCAAAAAAATTATTTTAAATTAGCCACAAGGTTTTCACCTTAAAAGAGTTCATAGCTCAAAAATATTTGAAAGTAAAAGGTGAAAAGCGTCAACTTTTCGATTTAATAATTTGGAGGAAAAAAGATAAATTTGAAATAAAAAATATAAAAAAGATCAAAACACAACCTGACGCAAAAAAAGTGATTTTATCATTAACCGAAGTGTTTCTCTTTTAAGAAATAAACATTCTACCCCTGGGATAATCACGCCAATTATAAGTAAAACAAATGGCTGCGTTATATAATAAGTTATCAGCTTTGTAGGCTATTCTAAAGTCTTGGGTTGCGGTGAACATGATAGAATAATAAACAGTCGTAACACCGCGAATATAAATATCAAAATATTCTTTGGTTCCTTCAATGATATTCCAGCGATTATTACATTTACTTTCTATCCAAAAATATACGTCAGGTTGAGAATATTTAGCAGGTCTATCTGCTTTCCAAAGTTTAGCTGTTAATTCTATTTTCATTGTATTATTTTGAAGGTGAGAGTCTTCAAGCTTAAATATGGTAAATTTGAATTGTAAATTTCAATATTTGAAACAATTGGATCAAATTTAAAGTAGTGAGCATTAGGAGAAAGGCAATCAAACAGTAATGGTGCAATTAAAAAATATTGCATCATTTATTTAGAAATATTTTTTTAGTTTAAGTCTTACTCAAACACTCTCTAGCTCTATACCATAATTTCAAACGTCTGTACACTTTATTAAATTCTTCATCAGAAAGTCTCAATTTCATCATAACTCTACAATCGGTTATTTTTTCTATATGTTTAATTACAAATCCTGAGGTGAGGTCGTCTTGATATTTAAAAATTTCATTCCAAGCAACCGCTTTATCAAGCTTTTCGATTGCCTTTTCACTCATATTTTGATATCTAGAAACTAAAGTCATATCAAATTTCCCTACATTTTCTAAAATAAATTGATTACTTAAGCGCTGATATTCTGAAATAGCAGGCCAATGTACTTTATAATCATGTATTAATATGAATTTTTCGGATAATCGTTGATATTTCGATATGATATCCCACTCCAATAAATTTCCATTATCAGTTATAAATTTTTCTGTTAATTTTTGATAAGCTGAAATGTTTTGCCAATTTACTCTATCTTTAAACTCTAAAATGAAATTTTCTGATAATTTCTGATATCTAGAAATTAAATTCCAATCTACTTTATCTTTAAAATTTCTGATCAAACTTTCAGTCAGACCAGGATTTTTAGAAACTTCGTTCCAGTTGACATCGCCTTAAAGGTGAAAACTTTTAAAATTTTTTTTTGATATTTTAGGCCAAATAATATAATCCTTATCTTTAAATTATTCTCTAAAATCTTCTGATAACTTTTGAGTATCCATTCCCTAACTATTTTATCTTGAAATTCTCTAATAAAATCTTCTGATGATTTCTGTTTCCTAGATATAGCTTTCCAATCTACTTTATCTTGAAATTCTCTAATAAAATCTTCTGTAAATTTCTGATTCCATGATATATCTTCCCAATTGATTTTATCTTTAATTACCATGGATTGAAGATCATCCATTTATTAGGAGAAATATTTTATAAGTTGAAATCTAACCAATCTTCATAATCTATATATCCTCATTCTTTCATTCCTTTTATGAATTTTTCTCTATATTCTTCATTCGTTTTAGATTCTCCCAATATTCGCTGTGCTATGTTATTCTTTTGTTCATTCTCAGAAATTTGAATTGTTACGTCAGGATAGAACCCGTTTAATACATTAATCATTCCGCTCACTTTTCCCACAAAACATTTATCATCTCCTGCTTTTAATTCATCTTTTAATATATGTATTAATTTCTTCTTATTCTCGTTTTTTAAAATTCTATTCAACACAATGACTAATATTTCTCTAAATTTAATGCTATGAAATTCTTCGTCGAGTATGTGAATATAGTGTTTTATGTTTTGATGTATATTTAATTCTCGAATGCATTCGTCTAAATCATATTGAATATCAGTTTGGAGTAATTTAATAATTGAATCTCTTAAAGATTTTTGAATAAAACTATTATGAACGTTTTGCGAATCATAATAGATAGTTCGTTGCATGAATCGTCTTCTTAAAACAGGATGTAATATTACTTTGTCTTCATCATAAATAATTGATTCCAAGTTAGGTAAGAAAATGATTTCATTTATAGATGTTAATTGATTACCAGAACAATCTAATTCTTTTAAATTTATCAAATTTTCTATTCCTTGAAGTGATGTTAATTGATTACCAGTACACCATAATCTTTCTAAATTTATCAAATTTTCTATTCCTTGAAGTAAAGTTAATTTGTTATGTAAACAGTATAATTTTTCTAAATTTATTAAATTTTCTATTCCTTGAAGTGATCGTAATCGATTACCAAAACATTCTAATTCTTTTAAATTTTTTAAGTTTTATATTCCTTGAAGTGATGTTAATTTATTACGTGAACAATATAATTCTTTTAAATTTTTTAAACTTTCTATTCCTTGAAGTGATGTTAATTGATTCCCAGAACATCATAATCTTTCTAAATTTATTAAATTTTCTATTCCTTGAAGTGATGTTAATTGATTACTAGAACAATCTAATTCTTTTAAATTTATCAAATTTTCTATTCCTTGAAGTCTTGTTAAGTTATTATTAGAACAATTTAAAGTTACAACATCATGAGGTTTTTCAATATCTTTTATATTTTCATAACAAATTTCTCTACTATCATCAATATATGTAACATACATTTAT
The DNA here is from genome assembly GCA_013235015.1 of Araneus ventricosus. NCBI lineage: Eukaryota > Metazoa > Arthropoda > Arachnida > Araneae > Araneidae > Araneus > Araneus ventricosus. The sequence continues at coordinate 130,733 of BGPR01002975.1, forward strand.
TAGGAAATTTTTTTTTATAAGTTGAAATCTAACTTCTCAATATGCATAAGAGGTTTTAATTTATCTCCACTACCTGACAGTGCTATTTTTAAAGAAATAGAATCATTTCGTTTCCCTTCAACAAAACAGAATATAGGATTTTTATTAATCATATCTCCTAAAAAAAGTATTTTTTCATTGAGTTTTAGCTCTATCACAAATGGAGTAATATGAGTGAGGGAATCGGTATTAAGTTGTAAATAGATAGTAATTTTCATATATATATATCTATAGATAATTTTAAGTTTTTATCTAATAGTTTTGAACTCATTAAATTAAAATTCACTCTTTTTAATACATGATGCTCAAAGGTTTGAAAATCTTCTTTAATCGTTGCCCAGAAATCTTTACATTCTACATAGAGTCCATCCATATTTTTCATTAATTGATTATCAGGTTTTTTATCGTTTATTTTTGTTTTTTATCTATATATTGTTTATGAACTGCATCGTTTTTATCTTGTGGATTGGAAAGAATTTTTAAAGTAATGCCTTTCAAATCATAAAATTCTTCAGAGGGGATAGTATTCGTTTGACTTAAAGTTAAAGCATTTCTTTCAAAAAATTGTTTATTGACAACATTCAAGTTATTTAGAGGATCTTTAACATTTCCATTAATTTTACCTTTCGCATCAAAATCACCATGTTCTGAATGAATTAAACTTCTATTTTGTAATTCAACGATATCTGATTTCATACCATTTTTAATCAAATCAACATATGATTTAGTGGATACATCGCTTATATCAACAGGTTCATCTACATTTTTTAATTTTTTCTTTTCCATATCATAATTACCATCATCTGTCAATTTAAAACCGATACCTGCAGGCCCTATAAGTCCTTCTGTTATTTCATCATCAAAAAGTGGATAATAAGCAGCCATTTATTTAAGGATAAAAAGCGTCAGCTGGCTTAATCTTTCTTTATATTAAACGTAAATTCATTTTTATACATATTCAAATAGCATTTATTTATATTTCTTTCAAAATAACATAAAATCTATAATCTTTTTGAGTATTATTTCTCAACTTCCAATTGAAGTATAATGTTCTTTTATCTAAAAAAGAAAAATTTTTATGAGCTGATAAATCGATGCACAGAATTGGATACAATTCTCCAAATCTTTCATAACTTATCAGTTTCGGAAGTAAAATCATTTTCACCTGCTTTTAAAACAGCTGTATATGAATGATTATAATCTTTTTTAGGGAAATCCACTTTATAATGTTTTTCAGGATAATCTTGATCAATAACAGTAATCCACTATTCAATTATATCTAAATTATCAAATATTAAATTATTTTTCTTATAATCTTCAGCTCTATCAAAATATTGAGGAATGATATAAACAGCTGAAACTTCATCCGATTCAGTCCGAATAGGACATGAACCATTCGAAACTTTTAGCTGAGTATTCGTCACATCAATTCTAAAATGATCCCAATATATATCAATATATGAATTTAAAGTTTTTAATTCTTCAAATATTATCCGTGCATCATTTCGAAATTGAACATAGGGTAAAAACAATGATATATTTTCAACTTCTACTCGAAAAGCAGGGTTTAATTCATCCGTAATTAGCATATTCTTACTATGATTCCTTTGAAATTCCATTCTAACATGAAAACCTGACAACACTTTTCTAGATTCATTAAAAAAATCAAATATATATTTCAAAGGAATCCATATATTAACGGCTTGACTATTTTTTGTGAAATAATATCTTTTATCAAGCCCTTTGTTAAATTTTTCATTTATTTTTAAATTATTAAAAAAATCAGTTATTTTAGTTGTTTCTATTAAAACACCCTCATATTTAAATTTATTTATATCTACTGTATCGTGTGTATCAGGAATAAATAGCGTATTTTTACCTTCTGATTTAGTATATTCGGGTGTAAAATTAATTAGTTTTATAACTTGATCTAAAATCTCACAATAATCAGTATTAGATTCGATTACAGTACTTCCAATTTTCAGTTTTTTAGATTTAAACCACCTCCATTTACTAAACTAACTTTTTTATCCCCAATCGATTCGCTTTTGTTGTTAGTGATTTTCAACTGTTGATGTAGATAACCATCTGAATAAAAAATATTATCATTTTCACCTCGAATATCAAAATTATAAGTAGCTCCTTCCTTATGAATATTGTTCTTATTTTCACATTCTATTTCGATGTATTCGAATCTTTCGATTCTATCATTTTGAAAATAATGAGTCTCTGTCAAATCGTAAATCTTTTCCATTTATTTAGGAGGAAATCCTACGGTTAAGGATAAATTTTTAATCCCTTTTCATTTTTCATTTTTGATAAAATTTCATTTAATTTATCATGAACAATGATAGGCTTAGCTTCTTGAGTAACCGAACATTTAAAAAACCCTCTTCCTTGTATTTTTTTACTTCTACGATTCAATCTTTGCTTATTCATTTATTTAAGGTGAAAACCTTTCGGTTTATTTTATATCATTATTTTTAAGAATCTCTCTTTTTTTATATAATATATCATCTTTACAGGGAGGGAAGGATTTCCGTCCCTGGTGCTCATCTTTATACAAGAAATTTAATACATTTATAATCTATATTATAATTTTCCAATATTTTCTTAAGATCTTTTTTATAATTCTATAATCTAGTGGGGGATACACATCCCCCACTGATTTTGTTCCATAATGTATAAATCTTAATACATTATTAGTGATAATAATATCAAATATCTTTAAACCATTTAAGCTATTATTTATATAATATCTTCAATTCCTTTTTCTTCTTCCATTTTTCTAAAAAAACAACTCCATTTTATCTTTTAATTCATTCGAAACACACCATAAGTATAAACTCTTTATCTAAATAAGTTCCTCTAATTTCTTCATAAAACAACTTTAGATCTATCTTTAAAGCCTTTTAATCTAGACAAAGTTACTTTTTTTCTTAGAAAAATCTAAATCCCCAAACATTTGGGGACTTAAAAAATCATTAGAATCTCAATACATTATTAGTGATAATAATATCTTTTTTATTTATTTTGAATTTTTATTATTCATCAACATAATTGCTTCTTTAAAATCTTCAACTTTTAATACAATCCACGTTTTTTTAACAACGTTATTATAATCTAATTTTTCTATATCTTTTTTGAGAAAATCATAAGTCTTTATTATACTTAACGATATCGAAAGTTTTTTAAAATTTCTTTTACAATTACTGATTTCTTCATAATTCCAGACCGGTAATATTTACCGGACTTAAAATCCTCATGATATATAAAATATTAGTGATAATAATATCAAATAAAGGTAACCATATATCTTTAAACCATTTACCTAAATTTAATCTATTATTTATAAGAATCACTCATAATATATTGGAATTTATAGATGAAAAAACGCGATCCCAAAAAGGAATCGAGTTTGAAGATAGTTTTTTAAAAAATTCTTGAAAGAAAATGATATAGATTATGAGCAAATAGACTATAAAAATTATAATTATATATTGGAAGATATCTTCAATTCCATTTATATGAAATTTTGCATCAAGTTGTAAATCTTTTTAAGATAGTTTTCGTCTTCTTCATAAGCAGCTAATAAATTATATTTTACTCTTCCTTTATTTAAATCTATTAGTTCATTATTTTGATTCGTGATTCTCATTCTTATTCTAGAGATATTGTTTATTTTTTCTGGAAAAAATATCAAATTATTAAAGTCCTTAGATATTAAACTTCCAGGAGGAGTTTTATTAACGAATGAATAAATAACATCAGAATTTATATTATTAACGAGTGCTCCATCTATAACATCACAATGAATATAAATGTTATCATTTCCATGTGTAATATCTGTGATATATTCACCTTCTTGTTCTTCCTGATTCAATATTTCAGATTTAAAACCCATTAGTTGATGTAGATCACTGTTTCTTAAATCCATTTTATAATTTTTTTTCAATTTAAAAGAAATTCTTTGTCTTTCTTCGATTATACCAAATATAATAGGTGGATCTTTTCCAAACAATTTAATTATATATCTGTTTAATCCTTTAACACTGTAATTACCATCAGGAATCGTGATAATCCTTTCCTTATCTCCTTCGATTAATTTGAACGTATCATTTTCATATTTCTCACTTATGTTGTACCAAGACATATTCATCGAAAATGACTGCAAAGCTAACTTTTTAATTGTTAAATGAGGTGAATGTTCAGCTGTAAAATCTTCAGATTTTTCATAACCATCCGATGTTAATTTAACATTCATTTATTAAGGACGAAATTCTCATTATAAACACTTGGTTCTTGAGTAAAAGAATATAAAACATCAACAGGTGATTTTCCTTTATTTCTTTCCCTTATGTATTTCATGCAAAATATTCCGCATTTTACCGAAGTTGGTTGTTGTAAAAATCTAGAATTGTATCTGATTTGTTTTTTAGATGTCTTGAGATAGTTTTCAATATTTTTAGGAATATAGCCGTTTTTGAATTTAATTCCCTCATATACATATTCACCAAAAGAGTCAAAATATTCAACAAAATTATATTTTGGATCGTTATAATAACAAACCCAAGGAGTACCGGGTCGAGTTGAAATATCCAAATTAATGATTCCATTTTCAAACTTTCTCATCTTTTTAGGTAGGGAATCTACAGTATATACATCTCTAAATCCTTTCTCGTTTTGCATATTTTTCTTAATCATCACGTCGGATATTCCCAAGTCTGATACACTACCTTTTCACTTTTCGTTTTTTTTAGGGTTACCAGAACCCGACAATTTATTTAATATTTTTGTGGTTCCCCAACCTGCAGCTCCAAGTCCTAAACTTGTTAAAATTGGTATTAAAAATGGTAAAAATCCTCCATTTTTCTTCAATTGAGTTTTACTTATCGTAATTCTTTTACCTTGATTAATCTGATTTATCTGTGTTTTAGTTAAATACATATCATAATTAGGTCTTTTAGATTTATCGATCTGTAAAGCAATTTCTTCGTTTTTTCTAAGTGCTGATTTCAATTTATCTTTTTGTCCCTCACTCAGATAAACGTTTTTTTAATATAGTTACTCATTTATTATAGGTGAAAACCCTATACGAGAAAATTATGATAGTATTGTTTAACTTGATCATTAGTCATGATTCCTTCTTTTAATAATCTATCTAACAGTATAACGACTTGATTATATATTCTTAGAGGAATACTTTTTTTAGATTGACAAATTTTATCTGTTAATTTAGCTAAAACCTTTATTTTATCATCTAAACCTTCTCCAACATATTTCTCACTTTGTTTTATAACAGTCAACACTTCTATGTATTCATTCATCATTTTCATTTTATAATCTACATCCTTTATCACATCCTTTTTATCATGTTTCGTTGCATTTGCCTTCCTTAGTATATAATGTTTTCTACGTTCTTTTGCAGAATTTATTATTTCATTCAGTTCGTCTTTTGTTTTATTTATTAATTCAGTTGGTAAATCAAATCCTTCATTTTTGATAAAATTTGTGTCTAAATGTTTATTTAAATAGTATCTCACTATGTCTTCAGCTCTATCAAACATATTTGTAGCATCTGACGAATAATCATGTTCTATCTCTAAAAGTTTGGTTGATTCATGTTGAGGAATAATCGATAAATTATCTGCTAAATTTTGGATTGCTTGTATTTGTTGTTTCCGAGTCGTGTCTTGTTTTTTTCTTTCTTCTAAAACAGGTTTATGAAATCGTTTTAAAGATCTTTCTATTCCTAATTGATCTTCTAATTTTTCTTCATTTATTCTTCTTTTTTCTTTCTCTAAATTAATGACATATATTAAATCTCTTATTTCTGGTTTTTTAGAAGATATTTCAGGTAAAGGTCGGTTTAGGATAAAATCCTGCGCGATAACCTTTTCCTCATTTATTCTTCTTTTTTCTTTCTCTAATTTAACGATGTCTTTAGAACTCATTTATTTAGGATGAAAACATATTTTGCATGCTGTAGAATATGTTTTGCATGCTGTAGAATATGTTTTG
>BGPR01002975.1:136802-148762 GCA_013235015.1 Araneus ventricosus
GTTTTGCATGCTGTAGAATATGTTTTGCATGCTGTAGAATATGTTTTCACCTTAAATAAATGATGAAAATCAAAAATTATTGTGAAGCAGAAGAATTTACAGATCTGATTCAAAATAGAAATTTACCTATTCATAAATTTCGTTTATTGATTACAGGAGCTTCAGGTTCAGGAAAAACGAATTTATTACTTAATTTGATTTATGACCTTTTAAATTTTGATGGTTTGTTCGTGTGTGCTAAAGATTTATTTGAACCTAAATATTCTAAATTACAAGAAAATTATACAATGTTTTAAGATATTGAAAAAGAAGACATTATCAATTGTAAAAAAATGACAAAAAAGATAAAAAAAATTTATTAGAAGAGTTTAAAAAATTTTAAAAAGATGTGCTATTTTCATCTGATTTGAATGAATTTATTACAGTGGATGATTTAGACCCGTCTTTGAAAAATTTAATTATATTCGACGATTGTGTTACAGAAAGAGATAAAAAAAATATTATAGATTTTTTCATTAGGGGAAGGAAAAAAAATGCTTCCATTATATATTTAGCACAATCTTATTATTCTTCACCCATCAACATTCGAAAGAATTGTAATTATTTTATTTTCTTTAATCTTCAACCGAGAGAAATACAACAAATAATAAGAGAAATAGATGGTAAATTAAGTACAGAAGAATTTAAACAATTATATAATAAATGCGTTCAACAACTATATGATTTCTTCATGTTAGATTTAGTGAATCCGAAAACGAGATATCGACGTAATTTTAGTGAACTAGCCTCACCTTAAAGCCGCAGGTTTTAGACAGCGACGCTTTTTATCCTTATATAAAAGGAAGAATATTTACAGAAAAAGTTATGCCGCAGGATTTCATCCTAAATAAATGGTTTGTAAAAAAAATATTCATATCTTTAAAGAAATCAACGGTTGAGGTCTCTTTGGAATAATTAATGGAGGAGATTTTCTTAGCTGGATACAAGACAAAATTAACCCTGGTGAAATGCATATTCCAGGTTATCAATATTGTCGACCTTTTATTAAATATAAAAAAACGTTTAGAAAGAGGCGATCCTGGAATAAATAGAGTCGATAAAGTATGCAAAAAACATGATAATAAATACAATGAAACAAAAGATTCAAAATTGAGACATATTGCAGATCAAGAATTGTTAGATGATTTAGACGCTATTGAAAATCCTACAAATGGTATTTATCATTTAGGAGAAAGACAAGCACGAGCTATTATTAAAGCTAAAAAGATGTTTGGATTGGGATTATCTAAGACTAATATTTATTGTGTGAAATGTAAATCTCATACGAAAACAAAAGATATGATTCAAACTGCTTCTAAAAATAACAGATCTATACTAAAAGGAATTTGTGATCAATGTGGATCTAAAAAGTGTTGTTTTTTAGGACAAATACCTTCAACAAAGAAGAAATCCTAGGCCAAACATATTATGATCCAGAAACAGGTTATTGTGGAATAAACGAATTAAAAAGAAAAACAGAGGCAAGCAAATAAGATATTCAAGATTTCTTACATACTCAAGACGTTTATACGAGATATAAACCGATTATTCTTAAATTTAAAAGAAGAAGAATATATGTTTCACATATTGATGATCAATGGCAAGCTGATTTATTATTTATGAAACCTTTTAGTAAATACAATGATGTCACTAATTATTTATTAACAGTTATTGATATTTTTAGCAAATATAGTCGGGCTATACCTATTATATGAAAGACTGGTTTAGAAGTGACTGAAGCATTTAAAAAGATATTTAAGGAAAGAATTCCTGAAAAACTTCAAACTGATAAAGGAACTGAATTCATTAATAAACATACACAAAAGTCATTTAAAGATAATAATATACATTGGTTTACGACTGAAAATGTTGAAATTAAATGTTCTATAGTTGAACGATTTAACCAGACTATTAATAATAAAATTAGAAAATATTTAGCGGCTAATCATACAAATAGATATATAAATGTATTGTATAAATTGCTTAAAAATTATAACAATTCTTATCATAGATCTATTAAAATGACACCTATTGAGGCTAGTAAAGAAGAAAACGAATCATTAGTTTATCATAATTTATACAAAGAAAAAGTGATTAAAAATAAAAGTATAAAATAGGTGATACTGTTAGAACATCCAAATACAAAGAAACCTTTACAAGAGGTTACGATCCTACTTTCACTGAAGAAATTTTTATAATCTCTGAAATATTAAAAACGGATCCAATAACGTATAAAATTAAAGATTTAAACGGTAAAGAAATTACAGGAACGTATTACGAAAAGGAACTGGTTAAATATAATAAAAAAGATGATGTTTTTAAGATTGAAAAAATTATTAAAAAGAAAGGAGATAAATTATTCGTGAAATGGCTTGGATATACCGACGAATTTAACAGTTGGATTAGCCGAAAAGATATCACTGAAAACTTAGTAGCAAGATGACAGCACTGATCAAAGTACATTTATCAGTAACGAACATCTTGCGATTTTGAAGATAATTATCTCATTCTTAGTGCGCTCCGTGTTGTATAGTGGTTATAATGATCGTCTCGTATACCGAAGATTGCGAGTTCGAATCTAACGTTCTTTTTGAAAGGCTGTAAATTAAGAAATACAGCCATCTAGATAGCTGTGAATCAGATTATCTGAAATCTAGATGGCTGTGTAAAAAATTAATAATATAAATGAATACTAATTTTTTTGCTGATGTTGAAGAAAAGAATAGTTTTCATCCTGAATTGCCTACTGATAGTGATTCTTCTCATGGAATTCCTGATCAATATTTGAAAGTATTTAAACAAATAAAAAATAAGCAAATGCTTTTTGATGATGAGAAAAATGTATATTATTATGAATTGAGTGAAATGGAAAAATATTTAAAAAGTAGATACGATGCTAGGATACGATTTTTTAATAAATTGAAAAAAAACATAACTTGAAATTTACTAGTGAAGCGGATCAAATGTTTATAAAATTTTTAGAGTTTATGTATTTTGAGAAAAATTTTAATTACTATTATTTTGTAAAGAAAATTTGTGATATGCATAATATTCCACACAATTTGATCAAAGAAAAAAATGAAAAAATCTGGTATGATTTCCTTTATAGCCTTTAACCGAAACCTTTAGAAAATGTAACGTAATAAATGGAAGTAACAAAAGCTTGTTCACGTTGTTATATTGTAAAACCATTAGATGATTTTTATGAGAATCGTAATTATTATCAATCTCATTGCAAAACTTGTAAATCTGAATATTATAATGTAAAATGTGAATGTTTATGTGGTAAAACCTATACAATGTTACATAAAAAAAGACATGAAAGTTCCAGTTATCATATGAAGCATGTGAAGACAAATTCTTTAAAAAATTATTCCCTAATAAATGGAGGTACAACTGAAGTCAAAAGCTATCGGCGAACTTAGAAAAGTTGTAAAACAATTAAAAATAAAACAACCTAGAGGTTGTAAGAAAGTTGAATTGATTAAATTATTAAGGAAGTATATTAAAGAAACTGTTGAATATAAACATGTTTTAGTAGATTTATTAAAGGTGAATATAAACTTGGATGTTGAATATTTCGGTTTAAAATTTGATGAATTAGAAATTAAAGGTCTTGAAAAGTTATTTACATTGGAAGAAGATATAAAATGTCATATATGTGGTAAATATTACAAAATTGAAGATAAAGAAGAACATATAAAAAAAGACTTAGTGATTAAAAAAAACAAAAAAGATGAGAAAATGTATTATTTGTGGTGAATATTATAACATAGCACATTTAAATAATCACATATCAAGTCGAAAACATAAAAGAGCATTATACCGAAAGGATGAAGGAAATGAAGTAATTACAGAATATGAAACTGCTTATGAATCTAGATTAAGATCGTATAGAATTAATAATCATAATAATATTAAAATCCCTATAGAATTTTTAGAAGAGAAAAGAAAGGTTGTAATAGATAAAATAAGACAAATTTTGAATTAATTTAATAGAATAAAGGTGAATTTAAAATTGCTTTGTTTGTATAGATTGGATGAAGAAATTCAGGAATTTACATTCAAAACTGAGAGAATCAAATTATATTAAGATCTTATGATTAACACACTTTTTATGACAATGCTATTGACAAATTAATAAATGAATCTGATGAATTTGTATCAAAAGGATCTGGTTGGAGTCTTGAAGAAATTAGATTTTTGGAATTGAGAAAAAATAAGTATCAACCTTTGAGAGGATCAAGTTATATTGATTTACCTGAAAAAATTAAATCGAAACAAGCTATAATAAATGTTAAAAATAATGATAATAAATGCTTTATGTGGTCTATATTATCAGCGATTCATCCTGTAAAAAAAGATCCTCAAAGAGTTTTAAAATATGAACAATTTAAAAATGAATTAAATTTTAAAGGAATTGATTTCCCTGTTTCATTAGATAATATTAAAAAATTTGAAAACTAAATAATATATCTGTAAATGTTTATAGTTATAACAGTTCAATTTATCCACTTAGAATAACTAACAATAAATTACAAAATCATGTAAACTTGTTTTATATGAAAGATGAACAAAATGATCATTATTGTTGGATTAAAGATATAAATAAGTTGATCAGATCCCAAGTCACTGATAATCAAATATTTTTATGTGATAGATGTTTAAATTATTTTTATTCCGAGGAAAAATTAAAGATACATGAAGAATACTGTAAAAAGAAGGAAGCTGTCACAATTAATATGCCAAAAAAAGGTGAAGTTATTCAATTTAAAAATTATAATCATAAAATGAGAAATCCATTTACTATATATGGAGATTTTGAATGCTTATTGAATAAAATAAGCACCTGTGAACCAAATCCTGTAATGACTTATAAGCAAAAATTATTAAGAATTTATAATAATTTAGCAGAAGAAGATATAGATAATGGATTGTATAAATCAATTTTAAAAGATAGATATAAACTTAGTGTTGAAAAAATTGATTTAATAGAATTAAATTTAAATAAAAAATCTTATTCACTTCCATATCAGAAACATGAATCTGATACTTTTTGATATTATGTCAAATATGAAAATGAATATTTTAAACCTCCTATTCATTATAGAGGACCTGATGCAGTAAAAAAGTTTATATATATGTTAACAGAGGATACTCTTGGAATTGAAAAATTTATAAAAGCAAAAACCAAAAAATATGAAAGTATTAAATCAATGATAGATTTCGATAAAAAATCATTACAAAAGAACTAAAATTTGTCATATATGTGAAAATGAAATCTTAAAGGATTCTCCTGATGATGAAAATAAAAAAGAAATTGATCACTGTCATTTAACTGGAAAATATAGAGGTCCAGCTCATAATATTTGTAATTTAAATTATAAAATTCCAAAATTTATTCCAGTAAAAATCCATAATTTAACAGGTTATGATTCTCATTTATTTATAAAAGATCTTGGATTTGATAGATCAAAAATAGATGCTATACCTAATACTGAAGAAAAATATATATCTTTCAGCAAAAAAATAGGAGGAATGAAATTGTGATTTATTGATTCATTTAAATTTATGTCATTCAGTTTAGATGATTTATCAAAAAACTTGAGAAAGATGCCGGGAAATGAGTTGAGTAAATATCCACCAAAAATAAGACAAATAAAATATATTAATTATCTAAAATCAAAATTTAGAGAGACGTCATTACATTTTCCTGATGACAAATTAGATCTCATTACAAGAAAAGGTGTATATCCGTATGATTATATGGATTCTAAAGATAAATACGAAGAAAGAAAATTACCTCCAAAAGATAAATTTTATAATAGATTGAATGAATGTCATATAACTGATGAAGAATATCAACATGCTCAACGTGTTTGGAAAGCATTTAATATAAAAAATTTAGGTGAGTATACAGATTTATATATCAAAACAGATGTATTAATTTTAACTGATGTATTTGAAAATTTTAGAGACGTTTGTTTAAAAACTTATAAATTAGATCGAGATTGGTATTTTACTGCTCCTGGTTTATCTTGGGATGCAATGTTAAAAATGACAAACGTTAAATTAGATTTATTAGATGATTATGATATGATTCTTATGTTAGAAAAAGGATTAAGAGGTGGAGTTTCACAATGTTGTAATAGATATGGAAAAGCAAATAATAAATATATGAAAAATTATGATAAAAGCAAAGAATCCAATTATTTAATGTATTTAGATGCTAATAACTTATATGGAAGGGCAAGGAGTCAATATTTACCATACGGCGAATTTGAATGGTGTGAATCATATAACGTTGAAATAAACCGAAAGGTTTCAACTTTAAAAGACGATTCAGAGACTGGATATATATTTGAAATTAGTTTAAAATATCCAAAAGAAATACATGATTATCATTCAGATTTACCATTATGTCCTGAAAATAGAATTCCTGAAAATTCTAAACAAGGTAAATTATTAACAACTTTATACGATAAAGAGAAATATGTTGTTCATTATAGAAGTTTAAAAAAATATTTGAAAATGGGTTTAGAAGTTGTAAAAGTGCATAGAATATTGAAATTCAAACAATCGAATTGGCTGAAAAAATATTTAGATTTAAACACTGAAATGAGAAAGAAAGCTACTAATGATTTCGAGAAAGATTTTTATAAATTGATGAATAACTCAGTATTTGTGGGAAAACTATGGAAAACATAAGAAAACGAATAGATGTAAGATTATGTTGTAATTATGATCAAGTTAAAAAATTAATTGCTAAACCTAATTTTAAAAGTCGAACTATTTTTGATGAAAATTTGGTTGCTGTTCATATGAAAAAGACAAAAATACTTTTTAATAAACCAATCTGTGTTGGAATGAGTATATTAGATTTATCTAAATATTTAATGTATGATTTCCATTATAATGTAATGAAACCAAGATAAAAGTATAATATAAAATTACTGTATATGGATACAGATAGTTTCATATATGATATTAAAACAGATGATTTTTATGAAGATATGAAATCTATGATTGATTACTTTGAAACATCTGATTATCAAGAAATAATCCATATAATATGCCTAGATGTAATAAAAAAGTATTGGGTAAAATGAAAGATGAAAATAGTGGTGTGATTATGGAAGAATTTGTAGGTTTAAGAAGTAAAATGTATGCAATAAAACTAGAAAAATGTGAAATTAAAAAACCGAAAGGAGTTAAAAAATCTGTAGTTAAAAATAGAATATCATTTGATGATTATAAAAAATGTTTATTAGATAAAATTCCTCAATATAGGACACAGAATTTATTAGAAGTACGAAACATGAGCTGTATTCAATTCAAATAAATAATTAATAAATAAATCAATTCAAATAAATAATTTCTTTATCAGCAAAAGACGATAAAAGATATATTTAAGAAGATGGAATTCACACTCTAGCGTTGGGACATTATAAGACGACATTATTCTTAAAAAAATAATTCTAAATAAATGAGAGGACTTTTAAGTCTTATCAGAGAATTAAAATTTGTGAATAAAGGTGATCAGTAAAGAATTTATTATTTAATCAATTTTTGTGATTTTTCACATGATTCGCATGTAAGGTATAAATACAAGGATATCGAAGAGAAATTAATGGAATGTTTTCAAGAAATAAATGATTTATTTGCAAAGGAGGAAATTATTAGGATCAAAATTATGACTTAAAAAATAATTCTAAATAAATGAATAATTTGCTTGGTGATATCATAGCTTTAGGTTGTACAGACGAAGACGATCGTGAAAGAATTCGTTATTTGTGCTATAATTGTGAATTTATGTTTAAAATGTATGAAACATATAGATACGATGATACTGTAAATAAATTAGCAGAAACTTTTCAAGAAATGACTGAATTAATTGAAAAAGAAGAAAATGAAGATATTAAATTGAATGGATTGGGCTTTTTATATGTTATTCAAAAAATATATTTTATAGGTAATTCTTTCGATTTATAAAAATAGTTCTAAATAAATGGACGAATCTCTTGATAATATTAGATGGATCATAAGTTGTAATCATAAAATTTATTTTGAAAGTCCTTTAGGTGAAAAAATATGTGAAAGAGCTAGATTGTGTCAAGATTTACTCCAATTACATGAAGAATATAAATTTGATGATCTTTTAAAATTAATGCATAAATATATAATGCAACTTGAAGATTTAGTCAATTCCATTAAAGATAGAAAGTGAAAAAAATAACTTTAAAATCTTTAAACAAAGTGAAAGATGATACTTATAAAAATATTTCTAAATATATGTGTAAATTTATTAAAAAACTAATTTGCTTTCCTTTTGATCTTATAGGAGGAGTTTTATGTTTAGCAGGTGCTATTATTATTTCACCATTTGTTGGTTGTCATTTTATGTTTTGTCATGAATGTGATAATTAGATTTCTATTTTTAAAAAAATATTTCTAAATAAATGGAAGAGTTCAATAAGCTTAAATCATATACTACTTATAAATTAGAAGATTTAGAAATTGGAGAAAATCCTCTACTAAATTTGAAAAAAATTCAATCTAAGAAACATAGAGATATAGTTATTGTAAAATTAGAAGTTAAAGGTCAAGAAAAAGATTATTTTCTACCGACCAATAAATCCAGAATTTCTGATAAAGCAATTAAAGTTATTAATAATGGTCTTTATGTTTAAAACTATAAAGGTAAGAATGAGGATAAATATGATGATTGCTATATAAATGAACTTCCTTAATTTCTTTTTATTATTTTTGAATGATTATAGCAATGCGTTCTGATCATTTCATTCTAATATTTTTCTTTTTATTATTATTTTTTATTTCAAATTTATCTTTTTTCCTCCAAATTATGAAATCGAAAAGTTGACGCTTTTCACCTTTTACTTTCAAATATTTTTGAGCTATGAACTCTTTTAAGGTGAAAACCTTGCGGCTAATTTAAAATACTTTTTTTTGATGAAAATATTACTTTCAATTATTTTTTAGTTAATGACCTCTTTTCAATTATAAAATAATTATTTGTGTTAAAATGTAAGGTGTGCTGGTACGGGTATATATATGCTACTGTTAGGGAAGAAAAACTATGTGAAAAAATAAATGCTATTTGTCATCATTAACAGTTTTCGTTTTAATTTAGAAATAAAATAGTTAAATACATCTTGCTTCGATGTACACGAAATACTTATTGAAAAAATGTTCATTTGCAATAGCTTTAAACTCAATACTTCTAGAGCAAATTTAATTATTTAAAATTAATACTTCATGTTTAGGACATATATATTAAAATGTAGATACTAAAGAGTCACTTATATACGTAATCATATTATGAATTTAAAAATTAATTTTAATTATACCCAGCAAACTACAAGATGTGTAAAGCACTTTTTTACATGAAAAAACCTTGACTTAAGAAAAGTTAGATATAAAATCACAAACAATTAAATACATACATACATTTTATTTATCAGCAAATTAACATTACAATTTATCAACAATTTGAAAAGAAATAAAATGGTACTGAAAGTTACAAAACAAATAAAGCATCTTAATTTATTTTTGATGCATTCACATTACAAAAATTATTTTTACCATCTTTTAAGCATTAGATTATAACTCTACACTTTTTTTAGAATTTTTTTTTAATATAGTGTAGTATATATAAAATAGTTCTTATTTTATAAAAAAAAAAATACATCAAGAAGATAACTGTCAGAAAAAGAAGATAAAATTATAACATCCAGAAAATAGCATATTCTTTTATAAAATTATTATTCTTATATAAATCATATTTTTCATTCAGAGATATCTCCCTCCATCTCGATTTTGCAGAATCGGAACCAATTTGTCATCACTCCATAAATTTCGTTAGTGGCATAGCTATATTTCTCCGAACAGTTTCTAAAATAAATATCTGGATTTATTTGACTGCAGCTTTGAAATAAAGGTTAACTTTTAGTCTACGGTGCCCTTACTACATTCCTCTTAGGATCGCCAACTCTTCGTCGTCAAGAATGGAGAGGAGAGAATATTTGCTTTGGTTGCTCAATGACGATTTTAACGAATGAGATGTGCGCATTCGCGGAAATTGTTCTTTTCATCGGTGTTTGGCGCATGGCTCGATATTACGATTAGTTTTGATTGGTTCGTTCCGTTCATCTGTTTCATGTGATTGTTCGATTCAATCGAATTTATTTTGTTGGTTCGATTTTTGTCTGATTTTATCATTTCGTTACGTGCGCTTTGTACAGCTGTTGTTGATTATGGCTCCGAATTCTGGTAACATTGGATCCCTTTCGATGTACCATCAGCTTCAGATAGCAAAATCGAAAGTTGTTTTTCAGTGGTGTGGGGATCAGGGATTGATAGCAAGCGGATACGAGTGTCCTAAGGTTAAAAGGCAAATGGTTTTAAGACCGAGGAGATATATTTCTGATGGCTTTAATTGGGTCTGCCTCTTTCGAGGGCCGAATGCCCACCACGTGAAAAGAAGTGTGAGAGGAGGTTCTTGGTTTGAGCGAAGTAATCTGCCCATACCGACTATCCTTAATTTCATTATTTATTGGTGCGTGGAATTAAAAAGTAAGTCATTTTTGAACATTTTAATTCACTTTTAGGTTCAGAATTGTGTATGTTATTCTGTGTTTTCGCTTCTCAATGAATAAGCGAATCTACTAGTGTCACGCTTTTCAGAAAGCGAAGACACTGATGTTTTTTAAGTTAAAAAAATTGCCCGGTGAACGTTTGAAATGCCGAAGGCATTGCATGCTCAATCGCTCCTTTTCAAATAGAGCAAGCTCAGTACAGCAATGAAAAGCGCACTGCGCATCCAAAAAACTATTAGGCGTCACCAAATGAAATTCACCAAATTAAATGCAAAAAAAAAAAAAAAAAATTGGCGAGAAGCAAGTAGGCACCGTAGACTAAAAGTTTACCGAAATAAATTAAGTACATGGTTTCTATATAGACAATCTGGAATAGTATGCATTTTTAACAAGTGACATATATATTTATTATTCATATCTCATATATTTATTATATTTTGGATAGTCTATTTCAATAACTCTTTTCAATACATTAGATAAATGCTCGACAAACCACGACTCGCAGGTTGCAGGCAGCTCTTTAGCCACTTGAGTGCTGCACTGCCTGTCAACATCATCAAAGAGTGCTTAATGAAGACCTCTAGCTTAAAGCTAGAGTAATTGAAACACTTATAAAATAATAAAGCAAATAACAGGTACTATAAATTAATTAATAAATACAACTTTAAGAAATAATTTTTTTACTAATTGAAAAACAAATTATCCTCAAAATTTATTATACATCGACTTGCAACTGAAAATTTAGACTAGCTTAGATGCAAATAAAAAATATTGTGAGGTTTGAGTTGTATATTTTAGATTTATGTAGCCTATATTGATACAAAAATGCAGACTAAATATTAATTTAAAATGAATGTAAAAATAATGCTCAAATATAAATTTCGACACATTTAACTAATTATGTGTTAAAAAATTTGCATGCTTTAAATACAATATAAGTATTATAACACTTGAAAAAATATGTTTTTTTGAAAATAACTCAAATATTTTGCATATAGAACCAAAAGAAAGCTTATCAATACATTGAGAGGCAGGGAGAAACCATGTACCCAATTTGTGCCCACTGTCGTATAAATACGATGAGAGAAAATGTTTAAAATAATGCTTTCAGTGAAAAAATTGAAACAAATTAGAAGTACATGTTTTAGATATACGCTTTTTCTCACAAATATAAATTATAAGGGACGTCAGGCACTAATGGGTTAATCGGAGCAGATTATTATACTGTCCTTGTACTAGTGTTCCCACCACTACCTTTTAAGCTTCAATATGTAACTTTAACTATACTAACCTGGAATAATCTTT
>BGPR01002976.1:0-20186 GCA_013235015.1 Araneus ventricosus
TTATAATTCCAGGACGTCTGAACTTACAAACTTATCAAACGTCCCGGATGGCCAAGACAGATCCGAATGTCAAATCTGTCCCGGATTAAAAAAGTGTTTCTGAGTTTTCCTAAATTAACTTTTTCCACTTGAAAAAGAAAGTTTTAACTAAAATGGCGAGACGTCCCGGATTAACTGGACACTGTTTGTGCCGGATTGGAAAAGTGTCCCGGAATTTACGTATGAATAAATAGTTTCTACTCTAAGAGATAAACTAAATTTTACTTTTCAAAAACGTTAATTTTATATGAAAGTGTTTTCCAACTTTTGTTACGCATTTGAAATGACCAGGCGTCTCGGATTAGCTGATACAGATATTCACTTCTTTCACCGGGGTTGGAAAAGTGTCCCGGATTTCAGTTAAATGTCCCGATTTTTACTTACTAATAAACGATTCATAATTAAAAGATAAGTAAACAAGATTTAGCTTTTTAAAAAAAAGCTAACTTCTGGAAATTATCCTTCCCAGCTTTAACTGTTCATAGAATAAGATCGCCTTAAAAATGACCAGTGTGGGTGAATCCTGAAGGAAAAAGTGGTAGAGAAATATATTATTGTTTCTTTCTCCTTTTCTCTTGGAAATCTATATTAGAATCAGCCTCGAATTTCGGTAACGCTGGGCGGACCTTAAAATAACTCCGCCCCTTTTGTCCGTGTCATTATTGAACGAGCAAATCAGATGATTGTATAAGAATATTACCTCAACTTTCAACAATGAAAGAGAAACAAGCAATTAAATATTTGTTTAAACAATGAAGACGGATTGAATTGCGTTTAAACAATGAAAAGTATTGTTTTAAATTATGCCAAAATTATTTTAAAAAATTATTAAAATTAGAGAAAAAATTGTAGAGCAACGTAATTGATATAATTAAAAAGGTGATTTTTTGTACTTTCAGATGGTGTAAAAATAATTTTTGAGCTGCAATATTTTCGGAAGTTATTGAGAAAAGCGTCAAAATTTTGCTTAATTTTTAATTAATTAAAATTTCGAAATATAGGGCTCCGAGATGCACATTCCAAATTTCGTAACTTTAGGTCCAGCGGTCTGCCCTGTGGAGCGCCAACGCACACATTCTCTTTTATTATTAGTAGAGATTTGGTAATGCATTTTTTTTCTGTTAGTGGATTTTGTATTATTTTTACTCGGATGAAACGAAAGTAATAGTTATTAACAGAACGAAAGTTAGTGCCAAGCAATTCAGCAATCCTGCTCTTCATTTTTTTTTTCATTTATTTCTTAAGCACTCGGCCAATATGCGTGAGATTTTGTATTGCATCTTTCATGAGTAAATCTGTTACAATCAGTTCTGAGATATGGTTTGCAGTCTAAAAGCCCGTCTTAGACGGGCACAAATCTTCTAGTATTTTAATAAGTAACTATTCCATTATTTCTGATTTTTTTCATGTACAATTTTGTAATTGTGCTTTTATTTTGTTCAGTACACTCCCCTCTTCCCAGCCAGATCGCGGTTTGCGCACTCCGAATTTAAATTTATAAAACCTGGTTACTTTTAAATTTTATTTAGGGGGCACCACGAATTCGTGGATAAGAAGTAGCCCGACTCAGTGTGTTGATTCTCTCTTCCCTTGAGGGCACGGTAATGATATAATGTCGATGACGGGACGTATTTCCTTCGGGAGGAGTCTGTGCATGGGCCAGTGGGATGCCGCGGTGGCTTAGTTGTAAGGTCTCGGCTTCGAAGCGGGAGGGTTCCAGGTTCGAAGCCCGATTCCACAGAAGATCCGCCGTGTATGTGGACCTGCTGCACTTTAAATCACACGTAGAGCGACAAACATCCTCCCGCTGGTGTGGCGCCTACGTAACCCAACCCGACTCCGCCTACCCTAACACCTTCGGACGGGAGCAGGCAAGCGCCGACTGTCCCCTCCGGCCCAAGCATTTTCTCCCGCTAAGCCTAACACGCATTAAATTTTGTAAAAAAAAATACGTTTTATATATTAATGTATACATAGTGACCTTTAGATAGAAATGAAACCATTTTTAAATATGTGATAAAAGATATATTCTAATCATAATAAAAATACTTGATTTTTAATAATAAAAAATAAAAATATAGTGTATTTCACTATAATTGAAAGTACCTAAATAAACACTAGATTGTTGATGCAAAATATGAAAACATAGGAAAAAATAAATATTTACATTTAATATTATAAAATAAATACTTCAAGAAAATTATAATAATTAACACATCAAAGCCTTATGAAAAATCTTCTATTTTACACTGACACAACAGATTTGGAACCGATATATTAGTACAATCCTCTTCTAATTCAGAATCTGAATATTAAAAGCTATCTGAAGAACTCTAATAATTTATTGTTTTGTCATTAAAATCGGAAAAATCCATAGATCGGTCATTTAAAAATTTACATATTTCCTATTCGGGAAGATGACGCGTTCTTTTCGACAAAACTGCGCAAATAAAACTAAGTGGCATAAAACCCTTATCAGAATATCTCGCATAAAATCCCAATCCAGAGAAGAAATTATAAACAACACTCCAAAATCAGTCAAAGAGCTCTTTAACAAGTGCCCCTCTTTACACTCGCCGTACGTGTTTTTGTTTATATCCCAAAAATCCAATAATTCTAATGCAATGATTCACAGACACGTGGCCGACTGCAATCTGACCTCGGAGAGAGAAATATTAATGTATGGGACCAATCTTTCGAAAGAAACATGGAATAATAACGCCATCTGATAGAAAACATTTTTTCCAAAAGCCCAACGCATTTCGCCGTAACGCACAATGTGGCGCACGTCTCGAAAGGGCTAATGGGCTTAAGGCAAAAATAGCCGGAGGGAAAGAGAATCTAACAATAGCACGCGAAGGACGCTGTCAGAAAAAGCATACATGAGACCCCAACATAGCAAGCGGTACGCCTCGGACACCAAGAGGCAACCCAGACCCGCCATGTTGCTATTGTGGTGCACACAACCCACCCCGACTTTGTCTACCCTACTGGGTTTAAGGCCAGTAGAGTACGTGTCGTTGAAGCTATAAAAATAACAATAGTAACCACCATCCCCCCGTGTGTCTCCACAGGCAGATGGGGTTTACTATTGTTATTTTTATAGCTTCAATGACACAAATCGGCTAGTGTGCACCGGGCCTTAAACCCAGTAGGGTACGTGTTGTTGAAGCTATAAAAATAACAATAGTAACCCCCATCCCCCCGTGTGTCTCCACAGGGAGATGGGGTTTACTATTGTTATTTTTATAGCTTCAATGACACAAATCGGCTAGTGTGCACCGGGCCTTAAACCCAGTAGGGTACGTGTTGTTGAAGCTATAAAAATAACAATAGTAACCCCCATCCCCCCGTGTGTCTCCACAGGGAGATGGGGTTTACTATTGTTATTTTTATAGCTTCAATGACACAAATCGGCTAGTGTGCACAGGGCCTTAAACCCAGTAGGGTACGTGTTGTTGAAGCTATAAAAATAACAATAGTAACCCCCATCCCCCCGTGTATCTCCACAGGGAGATGGGGTTTACTATTGTTATTTTTATAGCTTCAATGACACAAATCGGCTAGTGTGCACTGGGCCTTAAACCCACTAGGGTACGTGTCATTGAAGCTATAAAAATAACAATAGTAACATTTTTATAGCTTCAATGTCACAAAGCGGCTACTGTGCACAGGGCCTTAGGCATTAAAGAGCCGGAGGGGGATGGTGCGGTGTGGAAGTTTGGAGAGGGAGGTGCCGTTCACATATTTTGACCGTAGTTCAAAATTACGAGGTTCGTACCAGAATAGCCTGCGTGTTGCTTCGGAACGTGACTTTAATATAATTAAACTAAATTAAACTTAAACATGGGACAGTGATGGTTATTTCGTGACAGACCACAGCAACCATATTGGTATCGCGTCGACCCGCTCATTCAGGTACAACGAACAACTTAATACCAGGGCTGAATTGCCATGTTCTGATTTGGTTATATGTTACATGTGTAGAAGAATTGTTATTTAATTACGAAATTATTATTTTCACGTTTACGCAAAGTTCCCATGTTTTATTGTATTGTTATGAAAAATATCAATATTATTGGAAATGTTCCAATCTGTTCATCGAAGCTTGTTTTTTTACAATCAAGTAAATTTTTCTGATCTTTCAGAGAAGGAAATATAATTTTCTGTTAATGTCAATCTCCTCTTGCATTGTTCAATCATGTTGTTACTTGCTTCCAAATTTACATACGAGTTTTTATACCTGATCTGCTAGGATTCAAAAGGAAATCAAAAGTTCTATTTTGTTTTACGTGAAAAAAAATTTCAAGCAAAAATTTAAAATTGAAAAAAGACTTCTCTTTCCCTATGTGTAACTACAGATAGGGTAGTAATTTGTTTTATTTTAATACAAATATAAATTTACTAGCAGTACGCGCACGGCGTTACCCGTGGAATCAGGAATTCAACAAAAGGGAAAAAAAAAAAAAAAAAAAAAACCGCCCACGATGACATGAAAAAGTTCTGAAAACAAAACAAAAGATACACATTATTGATTTTCCCCCTTATTTTTCTTCGCGATAATGACATTTCAACTGTAGAAAAACAATACAGAGTACGTTAATCCGAAACAATATTAAAAAATTGCAACGTGAAAATTATTACTACACTGCAAGTAAAATATGCGAGACTTAAACACGTTAAGACACTGGCGAACGCACGGCGTTGCCCGTGGAATTAGGCCTTCAACCAAATGAAAAAAAAAAAAAAACGCCCACAATGATATGAAAAAGTTTTGAAAACAAAAGATACACATTATTGATTTTCCTGCTAATTTTTTTTCGCGCTACAATACAGAGTACGTTAATCCAAAACAATATTACAAAATCGGAATGTGAAGATGATTATTATACAGCAAGCAAAATACAAAATCGAATCCGAAAATAATAATCGAAGTAATTCATTCAGTTGAAGGTCATGACGTATCCTGCGCTCTGCACTGTCAACCAATAAAAATTGCCAGCAACGTTCCGAAGAAGTGCCGCGCGAGGAAACTCGTCAGAGGAAAAATATCTTTCACCTGACCAGGGAAAAATTAATTAAAAAAAAAAAGGAAAAAGATATTTTAACTTTTCTTGTTTTAAATCCGACAGAACCGTTGCAGTTATAAGCTGAAACAAAATGAAAATAATAGTGTTATTAGAACATTGGATGCAGCAAATTTAAAAACAAAAATAAAATTTAGATCGCAAAATTTACTATTTTTTAAAAAATTCTCAAAATTCAGTAAATTACGTTAGACGTTCAAAACAAATTTCATTAGAACGAAAATTGTTCGTTCTATCCGATGGTACATAAATTGTTTTTCAACTATCATCAGGAAAGTTACTACGATCGTAAACGTGCCAAAAATGACCCAAAACAACACAAAACATTAAATACGCGCACGGCGTTGCCCGTGGCATAATGACTTCAACAAAATAAAAAAAGCCCAAAGTTTTGAAAACGAAATCAAAACAAATATATGTAATAACCTCACTTAATTTTATTTCAAATTTTAATATTATATATTTTTAAGTCTTAATGTATTCCAAAATCACTTTTCTTCAACTCCAGTTTCGTTCTATTTCCCGCGCTGGAGGTATATTAAATCTCTCGGTTTGGCATATGTATTACTAAAAGAATATTTTAATCGCTTTTACGTGCCCACCGAAAATCATGACGCGTCTCCTTGACGCTAGACTTTTTCCCTAAAACGCTTACATATTTTAATAAAAATAGCCATTATTCCCTTCACTTTGATCACGTGTTTACTGCTAAATCCCTACCTGAGAAAAAGCAGGGATTTTATATTTTCTTTTGGCTTAAAAAAACTTCAACTGAGATGTACGTACATTCCGTCACTCTCCCATAATAAAATAAAAATTAGAATATAACTCTGCCTGTTTTTGTTATTTAACGACTACAACAACGAATAATACATTTTAGAAGTCGGTAGGATGGCCTGCACGGATAAAAAATTCAAAAAGATATAAAATTTAGAATCGAAATTAACGAATGGGGTAGTGGCAGAATAACAATAGAACAAAACTGTGTCTCAATGGCGGCTTCTACGGAAATCATCTTCGTCGTCATCGTAAAATTACATTCAGCGTGGAGCTTGAGAAATCGACGCTGCCATTGCCCAGTCACTATCAGCTCTCTAAAAGTTCCAGTCCTATGCCCGTATCACCTACCATAATCTGTGTTGTGCTAGTGAGCGTCAACCTACATAGCTACGTCAGTTCTACATTGTTTACAAAAGTGTTTGTGCGTCGAGAAGTCTCGAAAAAAAAATTATTCCATCCTTAGTGATTGCATTGTTCAGTGAAATTTTTTTTGTGTGCCAAGTAATGTGCGAATTAGGTGTCTACAGCTTCAAAGTGATTCAGTGTGCGCGTGAGTGAAAATAAAAAAAAAAGCTGTTTCGGTCAAGATCGCCGATAAAAATTCCCTCAATCGCAGATAAAATCATCATAGTGATCGTGTTTACGCCAAAAAGTGAAAAATTGTTGTTAAGAAATTATTTCTATATAAAATGCTATTTTAAAATAATAAGTTTCCTGAATTTTGAATTTTAATTATTTCTTTAGTGTGTTTTTTCTGGTACCAATTTAAATTGCTTCATTATTATTTTTTAAAATCTGCTGTATGTTTAAATATTTGTAAATTTTTCTTATTAATAATTATTGAAAACTGATGTCAGTATAACAAATTAAAATATTTTATTGTGTTTAGAAATTTATGCGAACATAAGATATTTTATTGTGTTTAGAAATGTAAGTTAAGATTTATTTTATTTGAATGATTCTTAGATCAGGATTGAAAATGCCTAACCCTATTGATAAAAATAAAGAAACGGTAAAAAGTAGTTCTAATACTGATGTACCCATGGAAAATACCAATATAAGTGACCCACACATAATTCCTTTTGATTCTGAAAATGGAATGAAGATGGAATTATGGCTACAGTATTTTAATGATACATGCAAACAGCATAATAAAAATGAAGATTGGAAAGTCAAAAACACACATATCGAAATTTCTTAAAGGTTCTGCACGAACACACTATATCAATTATTGTTTAAATATCTGTAATTTTGATGATCTCTGCTCTGTTCTTACGGAAAAATTTTTGCAACCCATTGTAGTTAACTTTGCTGATTTTTCACAACATTATTTAAAGAAAAATGATGATTTAATTAAAAATTTTCATGAAAAATTAAATTGTGGAAGACAATTAGGTCTTCCCCTAACTGATTTTAGAAGGTCTCACAGATGGGTTACCTACCCAACTCAAACAATTAATGACAGAACAGAACGCCGTCCCTTACCCCCGTACCCGTGACCAGATCGGTCACTGAACGGTTTGATGGGCAAGACACGGGAATTTTATTTAAGGAAAAGAAAAACAAGATAAACAAAAAGACGGAAATATATACACTATGTACAGCATAGACATTTTCACTTTTACACTATTAGTTCGTAATAGTCTTCTTTTCTTTGGATGTTGAAATACCTTTCTTTTATTTGGAGGTGGAATGTCCGGTGATTGAGCTACTTAGTTCAGCTCGCTGGGATGTTAAAAGCTAGGGAGGCCGGAAAAGATCTCTGTTTTCGCTAATGAATTTGATGATCCCACGAATTTTCTGCCTGGAGAGAGGTTATTGGCGATCCTTTTCAGCCATTCTTGTTCGAAGTTTGGCGCTGGCTTCCTCATATGCCAAGACACTGTATAGCTACACTCCAGTCCAACCCCCTAATACACCTACCGAATGGCTCATGTTAGCCACGAAACTCTTCCAAATTCAGGAATCTTCTGAGCAAAATGCAGTCGTGAATAATGAACCGACAATGAGAACTAGACCAAATTTTAGCCTTAGGCAACCAACATCTGTACCTCGATCACAAAAAATTTCCAAAATTTTCCCGGCCAAATTTCCAAAATTTCTCGAGGTCGCGTTCAAATAATTTTGCTAATCCTCATTCTAACACTTTTGTGAATCAAGGATTTAGACCAAATCATAATGCTCATTTTCAAAATAGGTTACCTTCTTCTCCATGCAGAATTTGCACCAGACAAGGTATCCCTAATGCATACCATTGGACTCAATTGTGTCCTTTGAGACAACCACAGTTTACTTGTGACTTGCCCAGAAGAAATAACTCTGTTTCCCAGTGCACAGGAAACTCTGTTATTTCATCACAAGTAACAAATGGCAGTGAAAACACTGCTAATGACAGACAAAACCCTTCAACTGAGGCCTCTGGCCCAGTTCATTGACAATTATTAGTGTCCGGACACATTTCAACTTTACCAAATCCTTCAAACTTGGTACATTTACCTATGTCGCATACTTTACTTGATAATGTTAACATTGTTATTGACACAGGATCCACTCTTTCATTCATATCTGCAGAGATAGTCAATAAACTTATTCTACCGAGGCAACATACTAGGCCTGTCAGAGTAAACCAAGCCCATGGCAACTTTCAACTTACCCAAATATGTGACGTTTATTTACAAATTGGCCAAACAAATAAAAGAATAATGATGTTCATCATTGAAAATCATTTACCGTATATCATTTTGGGACTGCCAGATTGTAGTCTATATAAACTTGTTATTGATTGTGATAAAAATGAAATATCACAAAATCGAAAATATATTATAAATCAACATACAAAAATAAATAATCAGTTGTCTTTACAAATACAAGAAAATACAAATAACAAAGTGGATACAGGATGGCATAGTTAATACCTCAGAGGAAATCTTTCCACCTCTGATTGCTAAACAACTATCTCCTCCAATCTTATCCCTTATGTCAGAATATTCTCATGTCTTCTCTAAAAATAAATATGATGTAAGGAAAATTAGAATAGAACCCACTAGAATGAATTTGACATCAGACTTGCCAGTTTCCCAGAGAGCATCCAGAACTTCAGCTACTGAAGACGTTGAAATAAATAAACAAATAAAAAATTTATTGACTGCAGGTTTAATTAAAGAATCGAATAGTTGTTACTCCTCCCCTGTCACGTTGGCTTATAAGAGAGATGAAATGAAAAAAACTAGGTTGTGCATTGATTATCGAAAATTAAATGCTATTTGTAAAACTGGTGCTGAAGCTTTACCACGAATTGACACATTGTTAGATAAATTAACTAATGCTAAAATATTTTCAACTTTAGATCTTGCATCAGGTTATTGGCATATTCCCCTTCATGAAAAGGATAAAGAAAAATTAGCTTTTGTTATAAGTGAAGATTTATATGAATTTCAAGTTCTCCCTTTTGGTTCTCGGAATGCCCCTGCAATATTTAATCGTACCATCCGTAGAATTTTAAACAAACATAAATGCTCAACTTTTGCACGTCATTATTTTGATGACATAGTGATTTTCTCAAACTCTTTAGAGGAACACTATGCTTATTTAGAACAAATATTTAAAATGTGTGAAGAAGAAAATATCAAACTAAAGTTTTCAAAATGTGTTTTCGCTAAAGATAAAATCAACTTTCTTGGCTATGAAATTAAAGAGGGTTGCATCACTCCTGATAATCATAATATTGAAAGTATTAAAAATTGCAACCTCCAAAAAATGTTAAGCAACTTCAGGGTTTTCTTGGTTCAGTCAACGTTTATAACGAATTCATTGATTCTTATGCTAAAATTAGGGAACCTTTAAATCAACTTTTAAAGAAGGATAAACAATGGCATTGGACTGCAGAATGCCAAGAAGCTTTTTAATTGTTAAAAAATAAATTAGTAACTAAACCTGTATTACAGTTGTATGACCCTAAATTACCTCTTCATGTGTTCTGTGATGCTTCTCAAGTGGCAATTGGGGCAATTTTGAAACAGCCTGATAGTTCTTGTAATCTTCACCCGGTGTCATATCATTCAAGAACTTGACGTAGTTATGAAAAGAATTATTGCATCACGGAATTGGAATATTTGGCTATAGTAGATGCCCTTAATAAATTTTATTATTATTTACATGGTAAAAAGTTCATTATCTATACTGATCACGCTGCCCTTGTTTGGCTTAAAAATGTAAAAAATTTAAGGGGAAGATTGTTTCGTTGGTCTTTAAAATTAAGCATGTTCGATTATGAAGTTAAATATTTAAAGGGAACAGAAATGTTGAAGCTGATATGTTATCAAGGCATCTTACTGCTCAATATATCAAACATTCTGTACATTTACTTGAATTAGGTGAGATAAAGACACATCGAAATTTAGACAATTTGGATAATTCTAAATATAAGAAAATTAATGATGTCCCCGTCCTTAAAAAGAAAATTTATTTAAAATAGTTGTACCTTTCTGGCTAAGGCGAAAAGTTTTGCAAAATGCTCATGAACAATTTGGGCATCTGGGTACTCAAAAGATGACAAATCTAATTACTTCTCAATACTATTGGCCTCACATTAACCAAGATATTTCAGTATTTGTCAAACACTATGATGTTTGTCAATTAAATAAAAAGAAAAGGCAAAAAAAATTTGGTCTTTTACAGACTGTGCCACCCACAGATCGACCTTTTGAATATCTTTCGATCGATACTGTTGGAGGATTTAACTTCTATAATTCAACTAAAAAATATATGCACTTAGCAATTGATCATGCAACTCGTTATGTTTGGGCCCTTCCAAAAGTGAAACAACAAAAACTTATGCTAATTGTCTAAAGCAAGCTTTTCAAATTCAAGTACCAACTAAATTGTAAAGTTATAGAAATGGTGCTTTTACCTCATCTAAATTCAAACGCTTCTTTAGAAATTACAATGTCAAGCACTTATTAACATCTTCCCACCATCCGCAAACGAATGGGAAATATGAACGAGAGAATCAGTCCATTGTAACCAAATTAAAATGTAAAGTAAATTCTTCTCCTACCAAAACTCCTTGGACTAAACTTCTGGAACAAGTTATTAATGGGTATAATTTAACCCCTCACTCTGTCACAAAATTTCCTCCTGCATATTTGTTATTTGGCACTTTACCATATTCCCCTTCATTAACTCAAAATCAATTCTATCCTTCAGTTAAAGAAGCCAGGAAATTGGCAAAACAGAATACAATAAAGTATCATGATAAAAACAAAATTAAATATGATGCTCGTTTCATTGACTCTCCTTTTAAGGCTGATAACATTGTAATGTATGAGGAATTTAATTATCCGAATCGCAGAAAATTATCTCCAGTTTTTTCAGGTCCTTATGAAATAGTAAAAAAGCGTTCTGATGTAAATTACGAAATCACCAAATCAAATGCTTTAACTGAAAAACCTACTGAAATTGTTCACACTTCAAAATTAAGAACTTTTTATCCCCCTGAAAAATTAAAATTGAGTCACGGATAAAAAGTATCTAGTATCTACACATAGCACAAAAAAAAAACTTTTTTTTCTTCCCTTTGTCAGGTTGGCCCGCCGTTTTCAGTTTAAATGTTTTTGTTTTTCCTCCATGTTGTTGTGAAATTTTTCACAATAAGAAATTGAACAAGTAGTTTTATGATTTGTGAGACAGGGTCAACCTCCCAACTCAGTTCGCTTTTCTTCCTGATTTCATCCTGAGCACTCTGTTTTCACATTTGCAGAAGCCAGTGCTCCTGGATGGAAGTAGGGAGAGAATTGGATTATTACCTCTGTCCCTGGTGGCTGAATGGGACTCTATAAACCCAAAGTCACTAAGTTTCAAGTACTGAAAGACAATACAGTACAAAAATTTTTATACACAAATATACACACAAACACCCTTTTATATAAATTGTTGCATTGTTCATGTTTTATAATATTACAATATTTTGAATCTTATTTGTTGATATTCCTATTTTAGTGTTCAGCTTTACTATATTGATATTTTTAAAAGTTGTGAATTTTTGATAGAACAGTGTATTCAATATTCCTATTTACTGTAGTCTAGATCTTCAGAGCTGTGCCATCTGAAGACCTATTTTACACGGGATTTGTATTTGAAGAATTATTTTTTGTTTTACGTAAATGATTTCTTACACATAATTATTGTTTTATATATCTATTCTTACACATTTATTGGCTGATAATTGGAAATTATTTTCGTGTTTATGATAAAGTGAAGGGAAAATTTTATAAGAATTCTATTTCAAATTTAAATTTTAATTTCTTATTTGGGCACCCCTGTAAGATACGGGTGTGTGTCAAGGGCCCTGGCGACACACGCGTTTCGCACAGGGGCGCGCGGCAGATTGTAATAATCTCACTTAATTTTATTTGAAATTCTAATATTATATATTTTAAAGTCTTAATGTATTCCAAACCCACTTTTCTTATCCTCCAGTTTCGTTCTATTTCCCGCGCTGGAGGTATATTAAATCTCTCGTTTTGGCATATGTATTACTAAAAGAATATTTTAATCGCTTTCACGTGTCCACCGAAAATCATGACGCACCTACTTGGTGCTAGACTTTTTCCCTGAAACGCTTACATAATTTATTAAAAATAACCATTATTCCCTTTACTTTGATCACGTGTTTATCTGTCAAATCCTTACCTGAGAAAAAGCAGGGATTTTCTATTTTCTTTTGGCTTAAAAAAACTTCAACTGAGATGTACGTACATTCCGTCACTCTCCCATAATAAAATGAAAATTAGAACATAACTCGGCCTGTTTTTGTTATTTAATGACTACATCAACGAATACATTTTATATATATTATTGATTTCGCCCTCGATTTTTAGTTCAAGTACACGCAGGAACTTTCTTTTAGCTAACAGCATATATGCGCGACTATAAAACAAATAAATCAAATGATTTTTGGGTCAGTAAAATGAACTAATTAAGATTAGCTGACGCAATAAAATGATCGAGAGTATGACGTGACTTTCTCTTGATACCGCCAGCCAATAGGACAGTAGAAATGCATTCTGGGAGCTGTGAGTAATCTTGGATCGGACGAAAGCTCTGTCGATTCGGATATGCGAGAGAAAATTTTTTCAACTGATGAATAAAAAAAAATCATAGAAAATAGGAGAAAAAAGATATTTTAACCATTCTTGTTTTAAAACAGGGATAAATATTCCGGCTTATACCTAAAAAAATTGAAAATGATAGCGTTATTAGAACGTGGGATGCAAGAAAATAAAAATTGAAAGTTAAAAATATAAATGAAAAGTGGCTATTATTTAAAAATTTCTCACAATTCAGTAAATTATGTTAAAAATTCAAAACAAACTTCATTAGAACAAACATTGTTTGTTCTATCCGATGGTGCATTGATTGTTTCTTAACGATCATTAGAAAAGATACTACAGCCGTAAACGTGCCAAAAATGACCCAAGACAACACAAAACACTAAATAAAAAATTTTCTATTTTAAATTTTAAAATTCCGGCTTCGAGACGCATTGAGTCACCATTACGACTACCTGTGTGCCAAATTTCATGGCTGTAAGTGTGATAGATTCGTCTGGAAATCGCACACATACACACACGCAAACATTGACTTTTATAAGTATAAATGTTAAAATATCCTCATTGTGATTGGAGGATTTTAGATGGACTAGAATGGATTTCTTGATTGCTTTTGGTTTTATTCGATTACCTCTGAGTGTTTTGTTTTTTGGCTTTCTTTGTATGACCTTGATTTGTATTGTTCTCTGTTTTTTGTTTTACTGCTGCAATTGCGCGCTACTTAAACATTTATACAGTTTATTTAATTTTATTTTCTAAATTTTATTCTTTAAATTTTATTGTTTCCCTAAGAAAAAAAAATTGTTGTTCTTGTTTAAAGTTTAAGTTAAGATTCTAATTTTTCTAGTTGATTGTTTTTAATCTCAATTATTGTTTTTGAATCCATTTCGAATAAAGTTCTTAGCCCTTGAAAAAATAGACTAGAATGGATTCCTTGTTTGCTTTTGGTTTTATTCGATTACCTCTGAGTTTGTTTTTTTTATTTCTTCGTATGATCTTGGTTTCCAGGATTTTAGATACTAACTCTACGAAAATTCTATAGGAAAGAGATGCAATAAACACGAAAAAAATTATATAAATGGACGATAGAACATCATTCAAAACAAGTGTTCTTAATTGTCAATTTGAAAATACGTAAACGCATGTTATTATGCCGAAAATGTTTAATACATTAAATATCCGAATCCATTAGTATAAGATGAAATAAGAATCGGAAAACTCCCTACTATTAACGGTGGTTCATTTCTAAAATAAAAATACAATATTTGAACATAAACACTGTCAATGGTTGCAATTTTTTCCGTAAGTAACCGCTAGATGCTATTAAAATTTATCATACGTTTTTCATGGAAATCGTTTCTATCGCGTGACAAATTAAGCATGGATTGCATCCCTTTTCTGCCACAAATGAAAATGAATATAATTGAGGTCAATTGCGGTGAAAGCAGGTGCTGAAACGCACGTCCTTTTATTATTATTATTTCTCACGAGCTTAATGCTTTGATTTTTAAATTCCAAATATTAATTCAAGTAATTAAGTATTAATTAATTAAAATAAGCATTCCTAAATATACCTCAGGTTCTTTTATGTATATAGGATTTTTCTTTTCAGGAATGTATCGAATCTATTAGAGAAATCAGAAATTTCTAGGATAGGCTAGAAAAAGATTTAAGTTTATGAGTATAGGATATGTCTTTAAAGAAAAAGCGACTGTAAACAGCTACTCGACTCCATGAAGAATAATTTATAAAAAATTCAATATGTTTATCTTTGCATTTTTTTTACTTCAAATAGTTGTTCTTTTTGCGTTTTTTTTTTGTCCCTCAGCGGTGTTTTTCTTCCAACTTTGAAACTGTTAATTTATTTAAAAATATTCTAAAAATAAAATCCAGATCAACTGTTCTCAGCCCAAACTGTGGGTCACAATTCCAAATGGGATAACAGAGAAAACATTATCGGTCACGAAGATTTGAAAATAACTTTCTTCTGTAAGATTATTCTAAATCGGTGTATAAAAATTATTCAGAAAACTCCCTTGACATAAATCATTTGATCAAACTTCCAAATGAATAAATTACATCATTTTCCTTCTTTGTATCGTCTTTTATATTGTTTATTTTCCCTATGGGTAAATACATTTTACATCGGTGGAAATTTTTTTCTCAAGAAAAATGGAATCACAAGTTTAAGAGGCTCTGATCTAGACACTAGAAATTCGATTTTTCAATTTATATTTAAAAAAGTGTGCTGCTTTGTAAAATCAGATGATCTTATGCTATGCCACAGATTATTTTTTTCCTTTTTTTATGTTACAATAAAAGAAAGTTTCTATAAAAAATGTGATTTTATTCAATCACCTCAAACGATTTTAAGCTAATAAAAATAACTTAGGAAAAAGTACACGCGCACTTCAGAAAAAATAAATGCGTACTAAGATTTAAACTGACGGAAGAAGTAATAATTTTAGATTTCGCCACAGAACAGAAATGTTTGCAAAAAATGAAAGAAAAAATCAGTAAGGAGAAAGAATGATGACTCATAATATATTTGCTTGATCCTTTGAACAGCTGTCAGAACCTGCTACCAAAAAAAAAAAGAAATAATTCGTTTCCATTTTTATAATTCTGTTCCTTCGTCAAAGAATACTTTCCCCATTTGTTTCTTACGAATACGACCCGATTCATGGCCAGTTTCAGAATACTCCGCAATTTCATCAATTTCACTAAAATAACCACAAATTTAAATAAACCAGTGGTGCGCAAACCGCGGGTCGTAGGATAATTTTTGTGGGTCGCTAAATTCAAAGAAATTTATTTGACAAAAAAAAAATAAGGCTTTTCTTCAAAAAACGTGGTCGCGGCCCCTAGAGGGGTCACGAAAAAAATTTACACAAATTGAGGAGGTTGGAAATGAAAATAGTTTGCGCACCACTGGATTAAAAAATTCGATAACAAGAGAATAAGAATGAAAATGTTAATGGTTTTCGAATGTTATAACCTTAATTAATTTCTTTTGACAAGTTTTCTAATAAATGGTTTTCTCTGCTTTAAGTAAAAATCTTACTCATGAGGTTTCACTTTGCCGTGTCAAATCTTCTGAAGGGAGTACAGTGCTCACAGATGAATTGGAATCATAGCAATGCAGGGTCGGAAACGTCATCCCCATGAGCATGCATTTTATAATAAAAGTTGGCACATTTGTTCAAAATAACGTTTTTGAATGACAAGTATGTAGGAACGAGTAGGTATTTGGGGTTATTCAAAATAACGGCCAAGAGTTGCACCACATGCCCGTCGGTACACGAAATTCCGAATATTCTTGAAAATTCCCGGCATATTTTTGACTGCAGCATTAGCTACGAAAATATCGTGCGACAATATCATCAGCACTGACGACAGAATCGTCGTACACCAAAGATTTTAGCTAACCCCTGAAAAAACCACCAAATTGTACTTCGTTCAGTTACGTATTGCTTAATAGCGCGCATACGCAGAGATTTCTTCCGGTACGCAAGTAAAAAAATTGAATATACAATTGAAGGCCTTTTTTAACCTATTAGAAACGAAATTTGATCACAGATCTATAATTAATATTTTCAACCGTCAGTCATTTTTATTTATCTAAACCAAAGAGTTTGAGAGATATATATTTTACAAGTACGCGATTATACAGTCCGACAGACCAACAACCTTTCGACGGATTTGGTCCAATCTTTGATACTGATCACATTCATGATGATAAAACTGTGTAAATTTACCCATCTAAACTATTCAAGTTTTTGAGTTATAGTGTTCACATGACCATTGGACAGACAGACTTCCCGTAGACGAATTTTGTCCAAAATTTGATAGAAACCTAAAAATTATGTTTAAGAACCATACCAAATTTCATCCCCGTAGCTCTAATAGTTTTCGAATTATCGTGTTCACGACAGACAAGACATAATTCAGAATTGTGTTTTGGGACTCAGGGAAGTCTAAAACGTGGAGATTCATCAAAATCTCTGAGTTCGATTTCTTTTGACGATAACAATACTTACTCTTGTATAACGAGAAAGTGAATACCAGGCTGCATGGTCGCATGGATGCGTATCGAGCCGAGTATGTGGGACTTCGAATTCGCAGCAAGAAATGTCACATTTGAGTGTTGGCGAACATCAAGGTTGAAATGGCGAAGCCTTCATCATCACAGCACATTCATAACTCGACCTACTCGTCATTCAAAGTTCTTAGAAAAAACTTAATCCAGAAAAATCTGAGTAACCTTGACCATAACCAAAAGTATAGGAATGAGA
Organism: Araneus ventricosus; assembly: GCA_013235015.1. NCBI lineage: Eukaryota > Metazoa > Arthropoda > Arachnida > Araneae > Araneidae > Araneus > Araneus ventricosus. The sequence continues at coordinate 17,311 of BGPR01002976.1, forward strand.
TATAAACCCACGAAACGCCCTTGAAAATGCAGATCAAAACATTTCATTTAGTACTCGGTATCATGTAGGTTTCTCAATGGATTCGGGGGAGTGGTGCTTTCCGTGTAAGATAGCGTTTCTAACTACTGAATATCTATATTCACTACTGTTCATTCTTTGTACACTAACGCTCCTCCAAGCTTAAACATGCTAAATAGAAACACACCGAGAATGTATCGATTCATCATAATACTTAATGAATTAAATAGTCGAGAGTTCAGGACCAGTCTATAATCGGTGGTTAAAAGTTTTTAGAATTGGATTTTATTTTTTTTCCACTGTTGGCCAAAAATGCATTTGTTCTCTAACTGTTTTCAAAAATCTATAAATGGGAACATATCGTCTATAATATTTAAAGTTCTTACTAGTACTAGTTCTTTTAAAAAATATTTATGCTCCATTTGCACATTAGAATTCTCAACTGCTACATCTTGGGAACATGAAAAGAATTCTAAAAACTGGTCCAGAACGAGTCAGAACACCTTTGAAATAAATCCTGTTATTAGTTTTCAGATCTTGGCAGGGACATTATTTCGCGTCAGAGAACACAAAAGATGGTATAGAAGTCTAATCAAACCAAACTGAGAAGAACAAACACTGAATAATCGCAGAATTGTCTGTGGGTAACTAACCGCGCAGGTGTGGTGCGGAAGCCATTCAGGGATGTCAAAAGCGGGATGATTGCTGGAATGTAAATGTATTGCCGTTTCTGGTGAAGATTAAATTCAAGGGCATCTTTGATGTAGAAGAAACTGAATTCCATTCATAAGACGGAACATTTACTAGCATCCCTCGCCTTACGAGAAATTAATTATTTTCTCCACCTGCTTATTTTCTGTATTGTTCGGTGAGGAAGATGGTTCCACAGATTGAATATTCGCATTTTAATGGAAAACTGCTTGGGAAAGTTATGGCCAATGTGAAAGCGTATGCGAGACTGTTTATATTTTGAAGACAGAATAATGAATATTAAATACTGTTTACAAAGGGAAGCCGGATATCATTCAAATTAAAATTAATTAATTCTAATAGTTAAAAAAACAGTTTTATATTACAGGAAAGCTAAGCAACAAACGAAGAATACTCAAAATTAATATTTATCACTAAGGGAATCAGTGATGACGAATCAGGGGGGGGGGGGGGCTATGGGGCTACAGCCCTCCAAGACTAATGAATTTCTTGATTTTTATTTAAAATCACTTTAGCTGTTGGTCTTAATTTCCTTTTATAAAAAAAATAATAAGAATGTGATGCTTATTGCTTTTGGGCTTGACAGGCTTGAACAGGCTCTCACACTTTTCTAGTCATTCTACTTATACTTGTAGCGTTGACGCGGTCGAAGACATTTTTTTGGCTAAGTTATTTCATTTATTTTTTATTACATTGTCGAAAGTATTTATATTGTTTTTTGTGATTCTAATTGCCAGGTGAGTAAAGTCTGTAAAATTAAGGTGTTTTGGTTTGCAGGCCATGAGATTTGACATTCGTCACGACGTACAGAATTTTTTTACGACCTCAGCCTCCCCAGACCCCAAATCCCTGGATTCATACTAGGGAGAAAATAAATTAATCTTTACATAGTTAAAATATAAAACCCAGAACGTCAAAGCAGTGGAGTTACCAGAGATAAAATAATCCTGAATGTAGTTCTAATATAGAAAGTATCTGAAATAGCCTTCTTTACACTTTTAAAATAACAAGATATAGACATATCCTGTGGTTTTATTCATTAAAATAAAAGTCAAAAGCTTTTAATAAGATTTTTTTTTAACATTCTGTTTTTCAATATGGCTTCACCGCAGAAGGAAATGGCGAAAGTTTTTACAAGTTAAACTCTGTTTTCTGATAAAGGCGCAAATTTCGGTCTAATCTTCTACTTGCTCAGACATTAAATAAAGAATCAAGTTTTTTTAATAAAGATTTTTTTAACATTCTGTTTTTCAATATGGCTACGCAGGAAATGGCGGTTTTTACAAATTCATCTGTTTCACAGGTAAGGCTAATACGGTCTAATCTTCTACTTGCTCAGACATTAAATAAAGAATCAAAGTTTTTTAATAAGATTTTTTTAACATTCTGTTTCAATATGTTTCACATCGCAGGAAATGGCGAAAGTTTTTTAGAAGTAAACTCTGTTTCCAGGTAGGCGTCTTCGTCTAATCTTCACTACTTGCTCAGACATTAATTAAAGAATCAAGTTTTTTAATAAAGATTTTTTTAGAACATTCTGTTTTCAATGGTTTACTACCGCAGGAAATGGGAAAGTTTTTACAGTTAAACTCTGTTTCACAAGGTATAGCCAAATTTCGGTCTAATCTTCTACTTTTATCAGAATTAAATAAAGAGATCAAAGTTTTTTAATAAAGATTTTTTTTTTAAAATTTGTTTTCAATATGTTACACCGCATGGAAATGGCGGAAAGTTTTTTAAAGTTAAACTCTGTTTCAGGTAGTGAAGTGCAAATTTCGTCATCTTCTACTTGTCTCAGCACATTAAATGAGAATCAAAGTTTTTAATAAAGATTTTTTAACATTCAATTTTCATATGGCTTCACCCAGGAAATGGCGAAATTTTTTACAAGTTAAACTCTGTTTCTACAGGTAAAGGCACAAATTCGGTCTAATCTTCTACTTGCATAGACATTAAATAAAAGAATCAAAATTTTTTAATAAAGATTTTTTTAACATTGTTTTCATATGAGCTTCTAGGAGAAATGTCAAGGAGTTTTTTACAAGTTAAACTCTGTATCACAGGTAGAAATTCCTGCTACTTACTCAGACAATTTATGAATTATAACTTTTACGACGACTAAGTTGTGAAAACCTATCCGGTTTTAA
>BGPR01002976.1:20211-33592 GCA_013235015.1 Araneus ventricosus
TTACCTGGAGTGGCTCGGCTCCTCCTAAACTTTCCCCATACACTTCTCCAAAAATTTGGTACTTTTCCCTCCCTCTGCGTGATAAAATCTGAATCTACTGTAACAAATAGAATGCAATGGCTATCAGAAGGTTTTACACTGAGATTTCTATAGTGATTGAAAATATTTAGGTGAAGAATCATATTCAAAAAAGATGCGTATGTATTAAAACTTTAGCAATATTTATTTTCTATCACACTTTAGCAAGCCCCAATGTAGTTTAGCCTCGCAAGGCTCCGCGTGCGGAGGAGAAAACAGGAGAAAATGATTCTGTCGATATCGCTTATAGCTTGCGCATACGCAGAGATTTCTTCCGGTACGCAAGTAAAAAAATTGAATATACAAAAGGCCTTTTTTAAACCTATTGAAACGAAATTTGATCACAGATCTATAATTAATATTTTCAACCGTCAGTCATCCTTTTATTTATCTAAACAAAGAGTTTGAGAGGATATAATTTTACAAGGACGCGATTATACAGTCCGACAGACCAACAACCTTTCGACGGATTTGGTCCAATCTGATACTGATCTCATTCATGATGATAAAACTGTGTACCAAATTTACCCATCTAACTATTCAAGTTTTTGAGTTATAGTGTTCACATGACCGGACAGACAGACTTCCCGTAGACGAATTTTGTCCAAAATTTGATAGAAACCTAAAAATTATGTTTAAAGACACCATACCAAATTTCATCCCCGTAGCTCTAATAGTTTTCGAATTATCGTGTTCCAGACAGACAGACATAATTCCAAATTGTGTTTTTGGGACTCAGGGAAGTTAAAATGGGAGATTCATCAAAATCTCGAGTTCAATTCTTTTGACGATAACAATACTTACTTCTTGTATATACGAGAAAGTCAATACCAGGCTGCATGGCATCGATGGATGCGCATCGGCCAGTATGTGGACTTCGAATTCGCAGCAAGAAATGTCACATTTGAGTGTTGGCGAACATCAAGGTTGAAATGGCGAAGCCTTCATCACTACAGCGCACATTCATGACTCGACCTACTCGTCATTCAAAGTTCTGAAAAAACTTAATCCAGAAAAATTGAGTAACCTCGACCAACCAAAAGTATAGGAATGGATATAAACCTACGAAACGACCTTGAAAATGCAGATCAAACATTTCATTTAGTACTCGATATCATGGTTTCTCAATGGATTCGGGGGGAGGTGCTTTCCGGTGAAGATAGCGTTTCCTAATACTGAATATCATATATCACTACTGTTCATTCTTTTGTACACTACGCTCCTCCAAAGCTTAAACATGCTAAAGTTGAAACACACCTAGAATGTATCGATTCATCATAATACTTAATAATAAACATAGTCACAGTTCATGACCAGTCTATAATCGGTGGTTAAAAGTTTTTAGAATTGGATTTTATTTTTTTTCCCACTGTTAGGCTCAAAATGCATTGTTCTCCTAACTGTTTCAAAAAATCTATAAATGGAACATATCGTCTATAATATTTAAAAGTTCTTACTAGTACTAGTTCTTTTAAAAAATATTCATGCTCCATTTGCAACATTTAGAATTTCAACGCAACTTGGGAACAGAAAAGAATTCTTAAAAACTGGTCCAGAACGATCAGAACACCTTTGAAATAAATCGCGTATTGAGTTTTCCAGATCTTGGCAGGGAGCATTATTTCGCGTCAGAGAACACAAAAGAACGGTATAAGAAGTCTAATCCAACCAAACTGAGAAGAACAAACTCACTGAATAATCCCGAGGAATTCGTCTGTTCGGTAACTAACGCGCGCAGGTGTGGTGCGGAAGCCATTCAGGATGTCAAAAGCGCGGGTGTATTGCCGGAATGTAAATATTTGCCGTTTCTGTGAAGATTGGAAAATTCAAGGCATCTTTGATGTAGAAGAAAACTGGAATTCCATTCATAAACGGAACATTTTACCTAGCATCCCTCGCCTTGCTAAATACGTAACTGAACGAAGTACAACAGCTACCGGTTTTAACCGAAAACCGGTTGTTTTGTTTTGGTTAACTGTTTTTTTTTTCGTTTTTTTTTTGTCCCGGTTATAACCGGGTGAAAAAACCGGATCGGAAGACAGGCTCGATTTTTGGATTCGATTAGACTTAAATTTACCAAGTTATGAAGCTTTGAATTTCATCATCTTAGGTCAATCAACGAGAACCACAACCTCGAGCATCTGTAGGTTGGCGGATTAGTGAAAGAGTGTTTATGAACAGATAAATATTTGTCAATGGATTGATTTCCTGTGAAAACAATGGTAATAAAAAATTTTGTCTACAAATGGCGTTAGTTTTTTATTAAAAAAACCCCCCGAAAACCGGTTATTTTAAGCGATTGTAACAGCCAGGTTAAACCGGAGATGAAAACAACCTGAATAACCGAAAACCGATTATTTTCGCAATAACCGCCACCCCTAACGACGACAGGTAGAGTTTTATAAAAACCATTGTGTGCACGTTGGAATGTTCCAATAGAGAGAAAAAAAATTATCTAGTTGTGAAAAAAAAATCTCTTATGCTATCTTTATCGAATATAAAAAAAAGTAAGTGCATATCCTGGTTTCCCTTTATTTCAATAATTTTTTACAAGTGTAAAGATACTTTATGATCACCCTGTATTTAAAAGTAATTGATACATTCAAACAGAATTCCGTTTTAAGCGTCTGTGGTAGACATCCTCTGTAATGAATCCATGTATTTAAAGCTTATTTCATGTTTAATTTCATGGAGATATAAGGCCGATCATCGGATCTCGAACATTCTTCCACTGTGGTTTAACAATTGAAGGTCGGTTTGAATTAATGTTAAGAAGATGAAAATGGGTAACAAAACGGTAAGCAATTAGAATTAATTTAGCGTACTGAAATTCAATAAAAATACGCATTCGTCCGAAATTCATTTTAACAATATTGTAATTTCCTTTTTCTAACACTATTCAGTATAGCGACCTTCAGAACAAAGATGGAAAACAATTTCTTTGCCGTTCGCCATGCAAAAAGCTCGTTTCAAAAAACCTTTTTGTTCGGGCTTTTCACAAAATACGAGTGAATAATCCTTATTATAACATTCATTTTGTCCTAATTTACCTCATTTTACGCTTGGATTCATTTATCTTCTTTCTGCCAAAGGCTATGACCCATTTTCAGCCAACCTCATGCCAGAATCTCGAACGAGTGCTCAATGCAAAAAACCAACTGTGTTAGATCGGCGCTTAATGGTAATGAGAATGGATACAAAAGCCTACAGAGTATAACGATTGTTATTTCGCATCTTTTCCCATTAAAGTGTTAACAATGCATAATCAGCCTCTCTCACTCTCGAATTCGACACGCAGACCCCTCCAACAACCAGGGTTGCCATATTGGCCTATTTTCGGCCAATATGGCAACCCAAATTTCGAAAGTTGGCCTTTTTCGAAAAGCCTTCAAATTTTAATTTATCTTAAATTCATTTATAGACTTTTCAGTGCCATAGCGAGAATAAGTGACGCCCGGGGCTTAATTTGATTTTTTCGCCCCCAGTGATTGTTAGTGGCTTAGCAAATGTAAATGGCGATGGGGCATGATATATTTTTGGCCCCTCATCATATCTGACTTTAAAAAGTGACATAAACACAGTAACGTTTTGTCTTAGACCAGTGACCGAGGGATCTATACCCCCCCCCCCATACGTTTTTTTCACTTTCTCGTATACGAAGCATGCAAAGAGAAGGAATTGTAATCGTCAAAAAATTTGAAATCGTGATTTTGATGAATCTCCTTCCCTGCGTCCGAAAAAAAAATGATGGGAAGCTCTCTTTGCGAAACGGACACTGGGATTGAGAGACGTAAACTTACTTACCGTACTCAACTGTGACTTTCTGTGACTAAAGTAGCTCTATGCGACTAAAGTAGCTCTATGTGACTAAAGTAGCTCTATGTGACTAAAGTAGCTGTATGTGACTGAAGTAACTCTTTGTGACTCTGAGATTATGTGACTGCAGTAGCTCTTTGTAACTCTCAATTTACGTGACTGATTCGTGATTTTGATCGGGTTTTTTTTCGCGAAAAAAAATTCTCGTTTTCAAATGCAATATATTTATTCATGTTATCAATATTGGATACAATTTCTGTTACTAACAATCTTATGTAAAATCGGACGATGGTGCAAGAAATAGCAAATGTAAGAAACAAAATTTGGAAAATCCAGTTATTATACCGCTCACAACCGACTGTAGCAAGCCACTGAGGCCGCCAGACAGGTGTGAGAAAGCGAGGGAAGCTAGGTTGCTCACTGCATACGCGCGCATCGGTCTTTGTGACGTCATCAAAATTCTTCGTGATTTTCACCAACTTTGAAACTCGACTGTGACTAAACCGTAATTCCAAATTCTAAAATTCTTTTTGCAATCTTCAATGTCCACCTTTCTCTGTTAAATGAAACTAAAATCAACTCTCTATGTTATTTGGTTGCGGAGCTAAAAGCGCTTAACTTTACCACGAAAAGCGTCATGATTTTTTAATTTCCCGACATCCCATTAGACCACTATGGAGGGACGTAAGTTTACTTCAAAATGTTTTTGAAATTGTATCTGTCTGTGAGCATGGTAACTTACAAGGAATGTGAAGCTTGGCCTGGTTTTATTACCAAAATTGTAGTTATGAATCAAATGCTGAAAGAATCCGTCCACGGGAAATCTATTTGTCTATCCGTGTGTATGAATTTCTGCGCAATGACTCAAAACCGCTAACGCTACTGGACTACGAGTGTGCACATGTGTAAGAAATTAAAAAAAATCAAATGTAGCATTGGGTAGTATTAATGCAAATATTAGTGGGGCATCATTTGTGTTGTGTAGCTGCTAAAGGTATCATCTCCACTTTTCAAAAATACGTTTTTTAAAAGATTATAAGTCCATTTGACTCTCTTAACATCTCAACATCATGAATTGCATACTAGAACACATTGCCTAAAAACTTCGAATGCCATACAGTTTATTTTTACTTTCTCGTATACGAAGTATACAAAGAGAAAGTATTGTAATCGTCAAAAAATTCGAACTCGACATTTTGACGGATCTCCACGTTTTAGACCTCCCTGACTCCGAAAAACACAATTTTGGAATCATGTCTGTCTATCTGTGAACACGATAACTCGAAAACTATTAGAGCTACGGGGATGAAATTTGGTATGTGGTCTTTACACATAATTTGTAGGTTTCTATCAAATTTTGGACAAAATCCGTCAACGGGAAGTCTGTCTGTCTGTATGTCCGAAGTCATGCGAACACTATAACTCAAAAACTTGAATAGCTAGATGGATAAAATTTGGTACACAGTTTTATCGTCATGAATGTAGGTCCGCATAAAATTTTTTGCCAAATCCGTCAACGGGTTGACAGTCTGTCGGTCTGTATAATCGCATACTTGTTAAGCATTCGTTTCAAAACTGACCTCCATGCGCATGCGTACTTAGCAATCTCTGGTACCAAGCGGGAGGACGTCGCTTTGTCCTTGAGACGGAGTTTGTGATAGATATGTTTTATCTCCTGTTTTGTTTTCGCTCGCTCATATAATAGCGGATCTTGCTGGAGTGTGAAGGAAAGTAAATATTGCTAAGTTTTAATACATAGGCATCTCTTTTAATATGATTCTTCATTTAAATATTTTACAATCACTATAATCTGCAATGAAAAACCTTCTGATATTCGTTGCATTCTGGATTACAGTAGGTTCGATTTTTTTTATCCACGCAAGGGGAGGGGAAATGACAAATTTTTGAGCAGTATACGAGAAAGTTTAGGGGAGGCCACTCCCACTGGTTTAAATTTCATTTTGACTAGATGTGATAGAAAATCTACTTTTCTCAAAACATTTCTTATTTGGAGATGACCACTTTTGCAGCTACACGACACATTTATCCTCTGGATTACGAGTGTGCATATACGTAAGACACAAAATAATCAAAGGAAGCATTGAATAGAATTAGCTCAAAATTTTGGTGAGGGTGCCTTTTATCCTTATTAATGCTACTGGACCACGAATATAATACTATCACGAATATAAAGGAAATTATGCTTTGGATAGAATTAATGCAGATATTGAAGCATTTTAAAAGGTCTGCTGTTTATTTATTTATTTTACCTAAAATATTTTTGATTACAACTATGAGCATGGATAAAACTTGTATTTCTTCTGGTAATGTCGTTTGCACTTGCTTCTTAAATTTTATCATTATTATTTTATCAACTTATTGATTATACGTAGGTCTTTTTACTGAAGCCCTCTTGAGTGAAGACTGCCCTACTTAAATTTAATTAAAAATCAATGCTTTCACTCAAATCTCAAACAATCAAAGTTTGGCAATATTTTACCTTTTCTGGTCTGGCAGCCCTACTACCAAAGCCCAAACGTAAACAACTGTCCTCGCGGCGACGCTAGACCCCAAAAACGCGGAAACTAATTGTTAAGTTTCCTGTTTTGCAGCGTAACCACCCAGGTGTGGCACCCCTTTCTTCCGCGAGGCAAAATAAAAACCAAAAAAATAATAATCAGTAACAAAAAAAAATCCAAAGCTTTCGATGGAAAGGGTGGTAGTTACACAAGGATGATAGTGGCTCGTCAGACGCAAGGTAATTACCAGCGTTTATATGTCAAGTGTACGCAGCGGGCTGTGTTATTTAAGGTGTCCTGATCGACCTTTAGTTAAGGTCTGTCTATTCCGACCGAACCACTGTTTCTGCTTATTTTTTTTTCAGCGAAACTTTTTTATTCATTCATGGGATGGCTAATGCCATGCCGCCATGTTCTTTTTTATTTTTCTTTGTTCTGTTTCGCTCAACCTCTTTGTCCTCTGCGTTTCAGGAAAAAGGAGATTTCGCCATTTGCTTTAGAACTTTGTTTTTTAGTTTTATTACTTTTCTCCGTGGAGAAGGCTTATTTATTGCCGAGAAGCCTGGGGCGATTCTGGAATAAATTACGTATTTTACAAACGGACTTCGCTGAAAGAGAATCCTGTTGGATATGCTGCTCGAGCTCTTGTTGACGGAAGGAACAGACTAGGAAACTTACCCACGCAGCTGGGAGTCTATTGCTGGCAATAACTTATTGGTAACATACGATATACTCCCGCCCCGTACAGGAGACAATTAAAGTCCAGCAGGGGTATCTTGTAGAGAAAGGGTTGAGTTTTCGCTACGGCACGGTACATCCGCTTAGAAAAATCTCTAGTAGGTAATTATCTGGTCAGGTGGTAAAAGATTGATGAAAGAGTATTAGTTGCATGTGGAGAAAGGGAATAAATACTACAAACAAAAAAGGCCGAAATTATCTGTTTGCAGGGGCGGCTGGGGTATAGGTTCTGCAGAACTGCAGCAATCCCAGTTTTTGTCAGAGAATAATTTATTTGTTAATGCATTTAATTTTGCACGTAATATTTAAATTCATAGACAACACTCTAATCTAATTCATTTTGCATAAAAGAACGATAAAAATTCTATCTAGGACATTTCTTAGGAGAGTGAAGAACTCCAGTAGCACTGTTTGTTCACAGTGGTGGCATGTGCACAACACATGCCCAAGTCATGCATATTGTCTTGTCAGTTATGCTTTAAAAAGTAGAGTAGTTTCGAATACTTTTAATCATTATAATCAAAATTTACTAACAATAACTGCTATATATTATTAAATTTTAATCAATATTTTCACTAATTTTTTTTTCATAATAGATACGCTTTGAGTTCAGTAACTTTATTTTGATATCTCGTATACGCGTACATAAATATTATTGAATAAAGTTAAGGATTCGTTGCACGAAAGAAAATGTAAGTAATTTTTTCTAGGCAAAATTATTTCGTGTATTACTATCGAATAAATACCTATTATTTTCTACACAATAATTTAGGTACAATAATTCCAATTTGAAGTATATTTTAAACACAATAATTCGTAAGGCTTAAAAATAGAGTTAATTTAATACTTAATACTGAAATATGACAAAGTATGAATGATAAAAATAATATAAATATTTATAAAAAAATTCTCCGATGGCCCTCGACTCGCACCTACTGCGTCTTTGCCTATTAACCCGTCCCTGTACGTACCTCCTTTCAGGTACGAACTATTACGGTAGTACGGCACTGTCCATACACGCCTGTGCTGTAAACTGATCAATCCATCATGTTCAACTTGTATGAGTCATGTTTTTAGTTGGATAACACATACTAAGGTAATCCTGCATTATGCACCACTTCCGTGTCTAAATACTCCTAACAATACACCAACTCACACGCATTTTAGATCTCCTCTGGGAGGCTACCTAGAGCCTGCGATTTCCCAATCCAGAAGCCGAGACGCTATTGTCAACCCACCTTTTTCTATTTTTAAAGTAGAAAGATGCTATTTCTTGCAAAGACAACTCTGGAATTGAAACTGAAAGTCATTGCGACTTCAGTTCCCTCCTCTGCAAGCGGATGCAGAACCTCCTCTTCGTTTATACAGTCTATAGTTTAGCAACGGATTCAGAAACCCTCCGCGCTTTTGCGCATGCGCCTGGCAGAGTTATTTTCATCAAAATAGGGGGAAAGTGAAGAATGGAAGGGTGATGTTTACATTTTATTGAGCGTGATCTAACAAAGAACTCCGGAAATGCGCTCATATGACTCATTGCCTGACACCCCTTTTCGGTGTAAAATCGTCCAAAAGTGCTAGTCTCGGACCTGTTGCTGAACAGTACTCCTCTTTAGGTCAAGTATGAGTAGCATCCGTGTCGGGGCTAATATCTCCAGTTCAGCGGTAGTTTTTTCAAATGAATCAAAGCGAGCCCACGCATTAGTCATATTGACTAATGCGTGGACTCGCATGAAATGAATCAAATTAAACCGTAGGAAAAAAGTTCAGCACCCCCTAAGGATGTCTCCAGAACCTTTTGTTAACACAATGGTTGAAACAATAAAGTATTCAGAGAAGGGGTGTTTGTTACGTTTGACGAATTTTTCACGAGCAAACGGATCAAAATATGGAGGATGAAAGGACGTATGAATGAGTTATATAACGTGAATAATGTAATATTCCCTTTCAGATTTATTTACCCTGTTAGTAGTAGCTGGATTTAGGTTTAAATCAATTTCTTTTTAGTTAGACCCAATGGTAAATAGTTATTAGTATCGGAGATTGAGGACTGGTGAGCCCAAGTGCTTCGAGTAAACCAATTCATCCCTGGCGCAATGGAGCAATCTTTCAAATAATAGATCATTTAGCAGCATATTTTGTAAAAATAATAATTAATATTAAGAAGAATTTTCATTTATAAGTTTTTATGTTCGTAAAATAACCAAATCTTTCTAAATGATCTAGTGTCTTAGGGCAGGTTGGGATTAAGCCTAGTAGGGCATGCAATTTTTGCTACTCCCCTTTCAATTTCCCAGCTTCCAAAACCAAATATATTTTATTGATTTTAATTTAAATTCCATATAAAAGGTTTTTATGTTACAGACATCATGATAAACTGAACTAACAAAACATTTAACATCATCTTCAAGATAGCAGATGCCAGTATCTCGTATCTCGCTTATAAGCTTCACTATATAACCTTTCTAAAACAAATGAAAGCGCAAAATTATATAACCCTGCAAAAAAAAAAAAATCTCGAGGCATTTGCCTATTTGATAAGTTGGCCGCCTTGTCTTAGGGCTAGAGTCAAATTGACTCCATGTTTCTATTGAAGGGTCACGACAGTGGGGTTTCAAATACAGGGTTGAAACGTATCAAGTAAACTTCCAGTGATCCAGCAAATATCAGGCTAGAGGACTGCCGGATGAACGAAAGAGCCGGATTAGTGGAGGTTCCTTAAAACCACATTTTAATAGCAAAACCTATGCTTATTGTACAAAACAGGACTATAAAAAATTCATGCTACATATAATAAATGTTACAAAAATGTAATTCTAAATCTGAGGAGCAGCCTATTCTTTTCACCTTGCGAAGGTCACTGAAATCAGCATCAATTACTTGCTTTCCCTTTGCCGATCTTCACTCGACCTGCTGAGAACGCCGGATAATAAGAGGAGCCGGATAGATACAGTGCCGGATTACTGAGAGTCTGCTATACTCCCGACCATCTAATAACAGCCCATGGGTGAAGAGAAATTTATATCCCATCATTTTTTTTTTTTTTGAAAATCAAATTAGTTTTATGTTGTAAATTTATACGAATTTATTTTCGTACATCAGCTACAAAAATTTCATTAATGTATAATCACTGTAATAACTGTATACTCCAGCCTTCAATAACTGCACTTTTTTCTCACACTAGTTTATTAATTCTACTGTATACGATTAAATAGGAGATATGCACAATTATGATTCACTTTCAAGATTACTCATAATTACTAACTCGGAGTTCACTTCGAGAACGCCTACAAAAACGGGCACACTCTGTGCTGATACCCCATACCATTCATGGCGTCTACCACCTCGCTCCCGCGCAACTGCTCTTCTCCTCCTTTGGCTGAGAGCCGGAACAGTTACGTGGAAGTTAGTGGCATGACAATCACTATGAAAACCAGTGGGAGTAGCCTCCCTAAACTTTCTTGCATACTGCTCAAAAATTTGTCATTTCCCCTCCTGGATAAAAAAAATCAAACCTACTGTAACCCAGAATGCAACGAATATCAGAAGGTTTTTCATTGTAGATTATAGTGATTGTAAAATATTTATGTGAAGAATCGTATTCAAAGAGATGCGTATGTATTAAAACTTAGCAGTATTTATTTTCTATCACCTCTAGCAAGCTCCGCTAATGCGAGGCGTGCGCGAGCGAAAACAAGAGAAAATGACCTCGTTCGCTTTCTCTGCATAGCTTGCGCATGCGTAGAGATTGCTTCCAGTACGTAAGTAAAGCAAGTATACGATTACACAGACCTACAGACAGTCAACCCTTTGTCGGATGTGGCCTAAAATTTTATACGTACCTACATTCATGATAAAACTGTGCACCAAATTTTATCCATCTATCTATTCAAGTTTTTGAATTATAGTGTTCGCATGACCGCGGACAGACAGACAGGCAGACTTCCGATAGACGGATTTTGTCCAAAATTTGATAGAAACCTACAAATTATGTGTAAAGATCACATACAAAATTTCATCCCCGTAGCTCTAATAGTTTTAGAGTTATCGTGGTCACAGACAGACTTACATACACACAGACATAATTCCAAAATTGTGTTTTTCGGACTCAGGGAGGTCTAAAACGTGGAGTTTCGTCAAAATATCGAGTTCGAATTTTTTAACGATTACAATACTTTTTCTTTGTATACTTCGTATACGAGAAAGTAAAAAGGAGCCTATAATGTGTTACAACAGAAATATGTCTCAATCTTAGTAAATGTTTTTCAATACTAATAAAAATATTCGCACAATCAGAGATTCAAATTAAAAACATTAACTTTTTCCAACTCTCAACACATACATAATGCAGCCTAGCTGATAAGAAGCGAGTTCATGCACGTCTATACTCGAAGTTTATTTCTGCGAAATGGGCGAACCTTCCTGCTAAATCCTCACTTCACAGCTGCCCTGATCAAACAAACGCAAACAGTTTTGGTTAAGTCTGATAGACTGATTTTTAATATGCCTTTCTGCTTCGCGTGCGAAAATTTGGAACTTCGTTTCACAGATGTTTCGAACGACACATGTCTGCAGAGACCTTCAGATTTGTTTAACTAAGAGTAGTCAGAATTGTCTCCATTATTCTGGAGTGCACAGCTTTCGGCATTCATACAGAAGGATGGAAACTCTGAGTATCACTAGAAGATTTGTGCCCGTCTAATACGGGCTTTTCGCTTGCCAACAATATCTCAGATCTGATTGTCACAGATTTACTAAAGAAAGTTGTTGAAGAAAATCTCATATGGATTGCTAGAATTCTTAAGAAATAATAGAAGTATGAAGAACAAAACTGATGAATCGACTGACACTAACTTTCGTTTTGTCCGATTAAAAATAATGCAAAATCCACTAACAGAAATACAAAATGAAAAAAAATTATGAATTGAAGAATGCAAATCTTTAAGTAAAAGGAGCCTTTCGGTGTAAAAACGGTTAAGGGGAAAATATAAAATATATAAATATTCATTACCAAATAACAGTACGAAAAAGAAAGAAACCTTTTATCAAAAACCGAACAGTTCTAAATAGATCTGTGTGCGTGAATTAAATAAAAAGAAAGAATAATTCATTCCGATGAATCAACATAAAATAAAGAAAGGAAGTTTCAGAATTCGGGGAAAAAAATTAAATAAAATAAGCAGTCAAATAGCAATAATGCCCATTTATCCCCTGTGCATGCTAATTTGTAGATGCACACACCGTCTAAATCTCCTTGGCACGTAGCCAAACCAAACCATGTGAGCGTTACTTCAATTTCTGTATAAATCTAATATAGATGAGTAATTGAGAAAAATAAAATGACCAGAATAACTATAATTATCCCATTCCACACGTCATTCGTTTTATTTACCTGTGCATTATAGTTAGGGTTGCCATACGTCCCGTATACACGGGATTGTCACCGTATTTCACTACTTAGTCCCGTATTACTATTTGTCCCGTTTTCTCCCTGAACTCAACCAAGTTCCTGATCGGGAAGAAATAGAACGTACTGTTGGCACATTTACAAACAAGAAACACCGATTTTCGCGTCACAGCGATTCTATTCAACCAGTTTTTATATCTAAAAGATTGTTTAGAGAAAAATTTTACCAACCAAAACTGCGCAGCAACTATGAAATTAAGTATGGGAGAAAAACATTGCTGAAGATTTTTGCAGATACAGAGTATATGCGAATATGTATTTGCCATTCCAGCCCACAATAGAAATGTGGAGAGAATATTTTCCCTAATGTCAACTCGATAAAGAAATCCCTAATGTCCGAATAAAGAAACAGGTTGTTAGTTGAGACAGTTGAAGCAATTTTGACTTGTCGTTATAATTTTAAAATGACTTGCCCGAATTTTATAATTATGTGTATGAAGGAATTAATATAATT
The DNA here is from genome assembly GCA_013235015.1 of Araneus ventricosus. NCBI lineage: Eukaryota > Metazoa > Arthropoda > Arachnida > Araneae > Araneidae > Araneus > Araneus ventricosus. Next base: position 33,281 of record BGPR01002976.1, read on the forward strand.
AAGAAAGTAAAATCATCTTTAAAATATACCTGGGGGCTAAAAAGAATTAGCCTTGAATCTTTTTTATTATTCTACGTGTTCATTTTATCAGATTGCTTAAACTTTATTGATTTTTATTCGAGTAAAATAAACCATTAACTACCCATTTTTTTTCATTTAGCACTTAAACGTCCCGTATCAATGCATGACAATTATGGCAACCCTAATTAAAGTTCACAAAGAATATTGAAACCATGAAAGAAGCCAGCGGGGGTGCCCCCCCCCCTAAATTTTCTCGTATGCTCCTAACACATGTGGAGAAAAAAATAAACT
>BGPR01002976.1:33602-55222 GCA_013235015.1 Araneus ventricosus
TGTCAAAACTTTCGGCACTTTAACATAGTACACTGTAAACTGAGTAATTTACAGTGAAATGATCCATCTTAATTTTTAATTCCGAATAAACCAAAAACAACGTGTCTGAACATATCTTTGATTTCATTAGTTCGGATTAGTAGAGCTTTTAAGTATCATTCTTTACTTTATAAATCAAGTTTCGACTTTAACTCAGAACAGATAAACATTTTTTTTGCTCAATATTCAATCAATGCAATTTGAGGCTGGTGGCGTGATTTAGCAATAGATATTTCAAATTATTCTTTGTTACGCAAGAAAATTACGATTTCAATATCCGTTAAGCTCTGTATGCTTCAAAAAGCCAATGGACTCAAAAGTAGTGGCTCACTGCAATAAATAACTTACTTGAATGAAACAGAAAATCAGCACTCAAGATCAACAAAAGAACGTCGTGATTTTGAAAAGAGAATGGTTAGAAAATATATTCTTTTCTACGTACTTGTCGACAAGCGATCGTCCTTAACCCTGACATTCTGGACGACAGTCGAAATATAATTTTTTTCATTCGTTGTGTAAGCCGTTATTCGTTTTGACACAACAATGCTGTAGTTTTTTCATTGTAAAATTTTTCCAACGTTTTTATTTGAAGTCATAAAAATAAAAAAAAATTCAATTGAAAATGATTCAAATGAAAAAATTCAATGGCTTTCTGAAAATATCTAGAAACTCATTTGAAAAATTTTCAAAATGACATTTTTATGCTCAGTAATAAATTAAAACTAAAAATGGACCCAAAGAGGTCAGAACTTGGACTATCTTTACCCTTCTCGGTTGGGGCATAAGGTCAGAATGTTTTAATACTTCGGAATTTGTTAGTTTAGGCCTAAAATGGCAGATGTAAGGGACTGCTCATAAATGATGTCACACTTTTTTTCAATATTTTTGACTCCTCCTCTGTGTCACACTTCACCATACTCTCCCCCCCCCCCCCTCCCTTGGCACATGTCACACTATATTGCATAAACATATACTTGCAGTTCAGAAACAAAGCACTACGTTATAGGTCATATTTCAAATTTTATTTTTAAACTTTAACTATGTGTTTTAATGACATTTGTGAGCAGAGGGAGGTTTTCTTCTAATTGTGAAGAGTTTCTGCTGCTACCATATTCTCAGAACATACCCCGAAAGCCTTTTTCGAAAAGAAAGGAATATAAGTGAAAAAAATCACCTGAAAGCTGTTTTAGCCCCGATTAAAAAATACCATCAAATTCCGGTAATTTCAAAATTTAATCTGCTGATTTTAAATGTTTTTATTTAAACCAAAATGTGTGATGTCACACTTCTTGTTACCCCCTCCCTCCCCTTTGTCACAAACTGTCACAATTTCAAGAGCCCCCCTCCAAGCGTGACATCATTTGTGGACGGCCCCTAAGGAAAAAAAGACTCATTCGAAATTATGTCTCTGTGAATATCTAACCTTGTATATATGAACACAATAATTTAAAAACAGAGCGAGTTATTTGTAGGTTTGCCATACGTACGGACAGTCCGGATTGCAAGCTCATGACCGGATCCTCAGAACGTTCGGATTTACGACACTGCTTACACTAATGCGGCTATAGAGAAATCTGACGTATTCGAAAAAGCTGACATCGCCTCCTTATCCAGAACCTAGTGCAAACTGAAAATTAAAAGTTTTGGCAGTTTTGTTTTAATTCTGTTTTTCATTATTGTAATTTTGAAGCACCAAACATTAATAAAAATTGACTCGCCTTTGAATTCTGGCGCTTTGTTTTTTCACATCTTCAAACTCTGTGCTAGTGCTGTGAAAGAGGGTCATTGGTACGCAGCTTTTAGAATTTTAAACTGTACTTTCAGTCGCCAAGACCCTTCAATCCCTCCCCCATCGTGTCCGAACTTCAACTAAAAAAAAATGACGGGAGGCTGTCTTTTCAAACAGCCGCTGATGTTAAAAGCGTAGGACTGCTTTATTCGCGTGACTCTTTTGTTTCTCGAAGTTTCTCGTAAGTTTTTTTTTGTAACTTCTGTTGTTACACTTTATCTCTAAAATAAGACATTAGTTATGTTTTTAACATATATAGTTACCGAGATATAGAGGATCGCGTCACCAATTCATGCGTGTTTTTGCCCAACTTTGAGACTCAGTAGTCGTTGAACTATAATTCCGATTTTCAATTTGTTGTTTTAACTTCTGTTGTTACCCTTTATCTCTAAAATGAGACATTAGTTGTGTTTTTAACATATGTAGTTACCGAGATATAGAGGATCTCCCATACCAAGTTTTGTGGCGTGTGAATCAAATTCCTTCCCGAGACCCCAATGGGAGGAACGTAGTCCTACGTTAAAATTATGGAACTCCTAGCTATATGGGTGAAAATGGGCATGTAGTTCTTAAGCCAAAATTGTTAATCTGTATCAAATTTTGAACCAAATCTAACAACGGGAACAAGAAATTAACACAATACTCAATTTTCTTTACTCTTCTTTACTACTAGAATTTAGTAACTTCAAGATAGGTCTGAATTCTGAAATATCATGCGAAGTTGGTTAAGAAGATGACGTTTCACGCATATAGCGAAAAAAGTTCTTTTGATTCCACGAATTCCAGGCGATTCTATTTACTAAAAACGAGACAGAATAAACAGAAATGCTACTTACTCACATATTATAAATATTTTTTTTCTGTTTGTTTAAATATAACTTATACATTTAGTGTACATTGTTAAAGTCCTTACCCCTCTTAAATTATCTCTGGTTTTTTTTAACGTCTAGACATTTATTTACTTTTCAGGATCGGCAGAGAAATGACACTGGGCATATAAATACTGGAGACAGTCTGGAATTTATTCAAGAAAAGACACCACAATAAGATCCACATTAGAACACACCATAAAGCGGATATTCAAGAAGATTCCACCTTATTAGTTATATCAGTGGTGAATCTAGGATTCGGGTCGGGGGGGGGGCTGAGGTCATAAAAATTTTGTATCGTCGTGACGAATGTCAAACCTCAAGGCTAAAGAAAACCAAAACTCTTCAACTTTACAGAATTTACTCACCTGACAATAAGAGACATAAAGAACAATACAATACTTTCTATAATTTAATAAAAATTACAATGAAATAACTAGCCAAAAAATGTCTTCGACCGCTTTCAAAGCTACAAGCACAAATGGAATGACTACAAAAATAGGAAAATTTTCGAGCCTGTTCAAGCCAGAAAGCAATGTTGAAACGTTTTTATTATTTTTTTTAAGAGGGAAATTAAGAAAAAACAGTTTTAATGATTTTAAATAATATCAAGAATTCTGGCTTGGCTCTAGGGGGGGGGCTGTAGCCCGATAGTCCCCCCTGGATTCGCCACTGAGTTATAATAAACACCTGCACGGGATCTACCGTACTGTAGTATGCTCCGATTCGAGACAATATGGAGCACCATCGACCGGAGGTTCCCAACCTGTGGTACGCGTACCCCTTGGGGTATTTTAAGACCATTTGGGGGTACGCGAAATCAAAGATGTTAATGACGGAAACAAGAAAACAATAAAGGATTTAAAAAGTTAGAGAATTTTGTTGCTTCAAATGAATACTTGCTATTTAATAATTATACCACTTCAATAATTTATTATTACGAAGTGTAGTTTTTAGCTATCCTTATGAGTTAAAAAGAAATAATTGCAATACTGGTTTCATTTGCTTTGGCGTTAAACTAATACGCTTGTAAAATGGATAAAACGTAAAATCAAAAATAAGTTCTGCAAACCTTATTAATTCGAGTTATTCCACTTTTAAGCTAACATTAACAATATTGATAAAAACTTTTTTGTATAGATGGATGAGATTTTTTTTTTTTTGGGGGGGGGGGAGTTGGATATGATTGTAGGGGGTACGCGAAAATATAAAAACTGATCAAGGGGTAGGCGAGGAAAAAAATGGTTGATACGATAGTAAGGATCATAGTAACATGCACCTTAGTGCAAATATTCAAGATTCTACGTTATTAGTGACCTTAGAAATGTTCAGGAAGTCTGTCTGCCATAAGTTTGATGTCTTCAGCTTCAATGTTTCAGAGTTCAGGTTATAGAGTGTGTTAAAGGTTATATTGTGAAAGCCCTGACTCCACAACCAAACAGAATACTGAATATTTCAAGAACGATGGAATAGTAAAAATCTATTGCATCAGCACTTGCATAATAAAGATGAACAAATTTATTAAAATTGAGGAAAAAATTGCACAGAAATACAATTGTCACTGAGAAACTAAATTTTTGAATTTTAAAGAGATGTAAAAGTGGTTTTCGTATGATAATATCCGAAGTTATCGAGGAAAAACTTTAAAATTCCAATTTATTTTAAAGTAATTAAAACTCTAATTAAATTTTTGAAAAACCCTTTCTTTGTAACCACCTAATACCCGAATAGTAATCGTCGAACTGCAATTTACAATGCGAATTTTTTTTATAAGTATGCATGGGTATTCAGCATGTTCAATCATTTTAAATTCTATAAAATTATTCGAAAATTTAAGTTTAAAAATATCCATTTGTGGAAAACCCCTCATCGTTTTGTTTCTCTTAGAGGGAAGCAAAAATTCTGTTTACTGCAATGCTGATAACTTTTTAAATTTTAATGATATTTGACTGGAATTTTTACATAAGCTGCCCTATATATCTGGCTTTGAAGTTATGAAAGAAAAATTACGCTATGTCTCGCGCATGCGCAGTAAAAAATTATTTACTGCAACTATTCATATTTTCACTAATATTCAAAGTTTTTATTCCAAATTTTTACACAATGCTTCTCTAATATATTGTCACTTTTTCTGTAAGTTTCGTACAATTTAATGGAAAACTCTGCATTTTATAAGCAAAAAACATGCGGAAAATTTGGGATTTTTTAAGAAAACCCTTATATTTTCCCGAATATTATTGCTTTGTTTACGAAAATGCATGTAAATATTATGCACATCAAATATAACCATTGCTGAAAGTTTCATTTTATTATAAGCTTTCTTTGTAACTGGACGAGTCGAAATTTTTTTTGTCTTCGTCCTTTTTTGGTGGCCTCTCCTAAATACCCTCAGGACTAAATCTTCACTGTAAAATGTAAGTTAGAGTCTATTCTTTACATGGTTGAAGTTCAAGGGCAGTCAGTTTAGCCTTGCACCCTCTAACCTCTTTATCTTTGGAAAGGTGATTCTAGTTTTTTTTTCTGAGACTTTTTTTTCTAAACGGTTTTTTTAGTAAGAAAAGACCCTCATTGTTCTTAAAATTAAAAGGAATCTGAGGTATTTTTTTCCCGTGCATCACTAGCTTATTGAAATTAGGAATGAAACTTTGGAATACTAGGAAAGACCTTTCTATTAATTATTTGTCACGAACTTCCGAAGTAGCTGATATCCAATCTGTATGAATCAGATACCGTGAGAAACCACGAGAATCCTACGGATTTTAAATTATCTTCCCTTATCTCCCTCTCCCCAGGACGCAAATCTTTGAAATGGACGTCCTTTGAAACGAGCTTCCCCTTTTAGTTATAAATGAGGTTTTAGTCATCAAATCTCTGTAACATAATTCTATTTGTAATTTTGTCGCAGCTTTGGCTGGTTTCCGGGTTGTAAAAAAGACTGTATCCTTTAGGTTTTCCCAGACTTTGTTGAATCTATTTTAATTTTTAAGAATCTTTGGAATAAGATCTTAAAAAGAACGAACTTTTTGCTAAATACACTAATTCATTTCTTAATTTTACACCCTTTGGTAATTGCGCCCAGGGCACGTGCCCTGCCTGCCCCACCCTAGTTACACCACTGGGTCCAATGGTTTGTCCTGTAGAGCGTTCTGAATGATTTTTGCATCACGCAATTTATTGTTTTGCAACGGATTCGGAAACCCTCCGCGCTTTTACGCATGCTCCGGTCGGAGTTATTTTCATCAAAATAGGGGGGAAAGTGAAGAATGGTGGGGTGATGTTTACATTTTACTGAGCGTGATCTAACAAAGAACTCCGGGAATGCGCTCATATGACTCACTGACTGACACCTCTTTCCGGTGTAAAATCGTCCCAAAGTGGTAGTCTCGGAATCCGTTGCTGAACAGTACAGATATTACGGCAGCCTAAAAAAATAATCATGCTAAAGGAGAGTGACATAAATGACTCGCACTTAACACATTTTAAATGCAATAATTCTTACTATGATCATGCAGCAAACTCCCAGAGACAAACTATAGTTATGTGTAATCTCGCCAATATGTAAATAGGGTAAAAAGATAAATAAAATAATAAATGAAATTAAATAAATATTTCTATTGAGTTAACAAGAACGAATTCATTTAGAAAGAAATTACAATAACGGTGTTGGAAAATTTAGGAACCAAATGCTATAGACTCCAAGATTTTGTTTTAACATTTTTTTAATACTGGATTGCCATAACCACATACAAAATGACGCAAGAAGTGGAAAGATGTAATAATCGAAAAGCGTAAAATTCTACTGAATTTATTTTAAAAAAAGAGAAGTTATATCCGTGCCATGAATAAATGGAACTGACCATAACTCTAGACTTATATAAGATATCCGATTGTCCTTAGGAAATTTTACTATGCTTCCATGTTCACGTGCCGTCCGTCACAAATGCGACTCGCTTCAAAAACTTTTGACGCCAGTTCGGTTTATTTACCACAACCCTGCAGTCTTCTTGTGTTTGTTTAATAGCCGCAGTAAACTCATATTACAAATAGTTATTTTGACTCACTGAAAAGGTATCTTGTTTTTCTTTTATTCACTTATTTTACGACAATTTATCTGTAGTAGAACACTTTTTAGGTATTCCAGAAGCAAGAGATTTAATTTAAATTCTAAAAACAGGTAATTCGCATAAACCTACAGAAAAATTTCCTCCACAGTTCCTTTCGAAATCCTAATTGTCGTATTTGCGCAAGAACAATTAGTTAAACACTAGAAAATCCTGTACAAGAGATTTAATTTTAATTCTAAAAACAGGTAATTCGCGTAAACCTACAGAAAAACTTCCTCCACAGTTCCTTTCGAAATTCTAATTGCCGTATTTCTACAAGAACAATTAGTTAAACACTAGAAAACCCTGTACAAGTGATTTAATTTTAATTCTAAAAACAGGTAATTCGCGAAAACCTACAGAAAAATTTCCTCCACAGTTCCTTTCGAAATTCTAATTGTCGTATTTGCACAAGAACAATTAGTTAAACACTAGAAAATCCTGTACAAGAGATTTAATTTTAATTCTAAAAACAGGTAATTCGCATAAACCTACAGAAAAATTTCCACCACAGTTCCTTTCGAAATTCTAATTGTCGTATTTGCATAAGAACAATTAGTTAAACACCAGAAAATCGTGTATAATTATAAGTTTAATTCAGTTACTTATATTAACGTCCCGTTTCGAAGCACCACAGGGGGTATTTTGGGTCGGACCTTGTAATTTTGAGCAGCAGTGTGATGATGAGGACGACATCTAGGCTGGCACTTCCATCTCAAACTTCCTCGCTACACCAGCGGCGTTTGATTCTAAATGGTAGATTTTAATTGAAGGATGTTATGGACCGAAATCCGGCTCCAGCCGCTGCAATAGGATAATCTCGAATAACTGCATGGGACCTTCTGCACAGTGAGGCATCCTTTCGTCATTACACCCTGTACATCTTCAAAGAGTGCAATTACTGCAGCCGGATGATTATCCACGACATGTCGCGTTTGCACAGTGGTTTCTTCAAAAAAGTGCAGGAATGTCGCGGTGACCTAGTGGTAAGGTCTCGGCTTCTGAGGGTTCCAATTACACTGGAGATCCTCCGTGTATCTGAGCCTGGTGCATGTTGTATCTGACGTCATGGGTCAAACGTCCTCCCGCTGGTGTGGTGCGGAAGTTTGGAGAAGGGGTGACATCTCAGGTGTCATCTCCATCATTTGACGGCGGTTTTAAATTACGAGGTCCGTCCCAAAATAGAACGCGAAAGAAAGCGTGGGAGACCTGAAGTTCTTAAGTTCTATTTTGTTCAGTGATGAAGCGTCCTTTTCACGTGAAGGGGGTGTTCAATACTCACAACGCGTACACTGGGCCGTACTCAACCCACACGGAACCAGATCACCTGCTGTTAATAGTCGGCCCATACCTCTTACCATCTCGACTGGCCGCTCACTAGTATCTCATCTTTTTTCAGAAGGTTCTTCCGGAAATGCTTAATGATGTTCGTTACCGAAGTGTTTTTATCAAGATAGGCCTCTATCTCAATACCTATTTCCGTACGTGACTTTTTAGACCAGTCATTCGAAAAGTAGATGGATTGGTCATGGTGGTTCCGTCGCATGTCCTCCAGACCACCTAATTTATCTCCTCTTGATTTGTTTCAGGGGTAGCTTGAAGGTCAATGTGTAAGAAACGCGCATCGATTCTGACACGGATCTGGTGGCACCAGAGGCGGCCGGAAATAAATTTACCAGCCGGACAATACAACAATATGGCGTCCTCCCCCCCAACCGACCAATGCATTCTTTGAAATTCTATAATGTCTATTCTAAATGTCAAACAAACTCTTACCAAGAAATATGCATATTTACCTGCAACTACGACTGAATAACATTATGATGAGAATTCTGAAACTTCATCTATATTTAAGATTATAAAGTGTTCTCATTGAAATTCAAATAATATATTTTACAAATTTTTAAAAATATGAGATTATTATTCTATTAAAACATTTTTTCAATAGAATATAATACAAGTCTATTCAAACATTTTTTTTCCCCTTGACACTCCTGCTTTGCCGTTACTCCGGGCTTCGGCGCTACAGGAAGTTGGATGGCACAAATCAGCATCGATGGCAAAATGCCAAATATCTTCGAGTGTGTTCGGCAATCCATGCGGCGTAGATGTCATGCGTACACTAATGCCAATGGTGAAATACCTTCTGTGATTTTTGTAATTATTATTGTATTTTTTGGGGGGAGTAATAAAGAGATTTACACTGCTTTTTGTATTGTGCCCTCACTGTGTCTTTGTATCTCGTCATCACTGAGGGTGGACGACCATGCTTTCCTATGGGATAATGATTCATAACGATGCTCTCTACAATCCCCTCCAAGTTTGTACGTGGACCTCTAGGAGACCCAGTATACCGTCGCATTAACAAGTAACACAACTTATCTCAGTTTTCAAAATTTTAAAAGAGGAAGAAAAAAACTGAATTTTTCGCAACCAATAGCGAATATTTATTTTCTTTTCATATCTGGCATGAACATACGGTTTCATGTTCATTCTAGGTAAGAAAAATAAAATAAAAAAAAATTCGAGGGGAGGCTGTCTCTACGAAACGGTCGTTGGCATTGAGGGGCGTAACTTACTTACCTTACTCGACTGTGACTTCCTGCGACTAAAGTAGCTCTATGTGACTGAAGTAACTCTTTGTGACTCTGAGATTATGTGACCGGAGTAGCTCTTTGTAACTCTCAATTTATGTGACTGATTCGTGATTTTGGTGTGGTTTTTTTTCGCGAAAAGAAATTCTTTTTTCCAAATGTAATGTATTTATTCATGTTATTAATATTGGATACAGTTTCTGTTAGTAACAATCTTATGTAAAATCGGACGATGGTACGAGAAATAGCAAACGTAAGGAACAAAATTTGGAAAATCCAGTTAATATACAGCTCACAACCGACTGAGGCCGCCAGACAGTTAGGTATGAGAAAGCGAGTGAAGTTAGGTTGGTCACTGCGTGCGCGCGAATCGGTCGCTGTGACGTCATCATAATTCTTCGTGATTTTCACCAACTTTGCAACTCGACTGTGACTAAACTGTAATTCCAAATTCTAAAATTCATTTTGCAATCTTCAGTGTCCACCTTTCTCTGTTAAATGAACCTAAAACCAACTCTCTATGTTATCTAGTTGCGGATCTATAAGCATTTAACTTTACCACGAAAAACTTCATAATTTTTTTTTCCTTTCCCGACGTTAGACCACTATGGAGGTACGTAAGTTTACGTAAAAAAAAATCCAGAAATATTTGTTATTGTTTGCGAAAAATTCATTTTTTTCTTCCTCTTGTAAAATTAGGAAAACTGGGTTAGGTGGTGTTACTTGTTAATGCGACGATAAATGCTTACTCAAGAAAGGTTATTGCAATACAGGTACTATAATTATCATTACGTGTTGTCTAATTATTTTTAAAAAGTTGGAATTTTCAAAATTTTAAAATATTTTAAATTCTATCAATTATTTCTGAAACTATTAGCATAATAATATGCTAAAATGTTTCTGAAATATCATTAAAGAGTAGACCCAAAATATTTTATTGTAAGGCTAACGTAAATAGTTTATCACATTTTAAAACTAAGATTGGATAGCACGCTGTTTTAGAGATCCCTTGAACGAAATAATAAAGAGGTTTTGCTGTAATTTATAGAGCAAAATACACACTGGAAGTTAGACCTAGAGAGTGGCATCAACATGGGAGAGCTGCAGTAATCGTAACATAATGTCAAGTACCAAAAATAAAAATTGCAATTTTCTATGTAGCATTCTATTTCGATGACGAAACACAACGTAAAGTAGAATTATGGGCACTTATTGAATAAAAGGAATGATTATGTACAAAAGAACTAGCTATTTTGACGGAGGGCATGAGCTGCAGAATACACAACGCCTGTTTTTATTAGACAGCAGACGATAACCCATGCAATGAACTCATCCTTTTTTATGTGTACGTGATGAAACTGACCAAAATCTAAAATTTTCACAACCTTTTTATTCTGAGAAATGTCAGAAATCTTTACTCAGGCGCTGCAGCAAATTACGACAGTGGCAGCAATGTCACAGGTTGAGTAACTTGACATACCTCTATTTAAAGAGTAGCGAATGGTAGGTCAGCTGCACAGCCGGACGAATACCTTTGCCATTTGTGATTGTAGACACTGCAGTTCCATAATAAAGTCGTTCTATCAGCTGCGACACCGATTGAACATCGATCACCTCATCTTTTAATCCATGTAGTCGTACGCCATGATTTTCATGTCCATGGCATGAAATATAGAGGAAAACTGATTAAGTGAATATTACAACAAGTATTATTGCGCCAGCATCCATAATACAAAATAAAGTAAAGCACCATATTTATACGTCTTTCAACGGATTCATGTATAAACGAAAAAGATGTATAATCGAAATTTTACTAAACAACTTTGATTATCAGAAACTTAACGCTACTAATGCAAATTCCTTTTAAAGTATTAATTTTAAAGATGGTGCTAGTATATTACTGCATAGTATTGAAAACAATAATGAGATTTTAAAATTAAATAAAATACCTTTATTGCATATCCTGAGTACTAATTTTATATATCTTATACGATTTATGTGCATGCAGGTAGGTATTTAATTAAAAATAATCTTTAATCTCGCCTGAAGCGCTGATTGTCTATGCCAGAGGTTATCAATCTGTGGTACTCTTACCCCTGAGGTACGCGAAGGAACAGTTGGGGGTACGCGAACTCAAAGTCTGTGTGATGGCGGACACAAGAAATCATAAGGGATTAACATAAGGGTGAACTAATGCTATTGTAAAAATGGAATAGAATGTAAAATGGAAAATAAGTCCTGCAAATGTTATTAACCCTTTGCACTCGAGAAGCACTTGAAAAGTAATTAGATCAATAATTATTCACTGATTTACAAGAGCTCATATTATTGCTTTGGAACGTAAAGAATATGTTTGTGCAAGTTCATTTTTCCTGGAAAATTATTCTACAACTTCTTACAACTTTGTAAGTAGTTTTTTAAACTATCGAAATCAAGAAACATCAAAATGAGACACCGTCTAGAATGGTAACTGAGTGTCACCTTTCGAGTGCAAATGGTTAATTCGAGTCATTTGACTCTTAAGCTTGCCTAATCCCTTAAAATTATTGTTAAAAGCTTCTTTGTATAGACGAATGGTTGGAGAGGGAGTATGACAGTAAGGGGTACGCGAAAATAAAAATACTAATCAAGGGGTACGCGAAAATAAAAATACTAATCAAGGGGTATGCGAAAATAAAAATACTAATCAAGGGGTACGCGAAAATAAAAATACTAATCAAGGGGTACGCGAAAATAAAAATAGTAATCAAGGGATACGCGAGGGAAAAAAGGTTGGGAACCCAAGGTCTATGCGTATTAAGTACATCATTATGAATCGAATTCAGTTCATTGAAGGTATTTTCACTATTCTTTTGATAAAAGAAATAAGTTGGAAGTTTTTCTATGAAGTCCATTGCCTCTTTAAAGGAATGTGGAATAACTTCATCATTGCTTAAATTAGCACCAGACAATTTGCCTTCTATTAATTCATCAATTGTGAATAATTTCGAAGTCACGATATCTTTATCAGAGTTCACATACTAGAAATGAGGAATTTTTCACATTTTAGAACAGAGGGAAAATGGCGTATAACCGAAGCTTTGCGTCGTACAAACGAAGTACTTTATCATTACAATGAATACGAATGAATCTTGACTTTGATTAAACGACGTTGAAATGTAAAAGACGTATAAATGAAAAATGTATAAACGATGCTTTACTATGTATAGTTTTGCTATGCTAGTTGCATGGAACAAGCTTAATTATATTACAAAGACAAGCAGCATATTGTTACAAACATGGAAAGTCGCTTCCCAGCAATGTGAGTCTTATGGTTGGGAAGAGAGTTTTACAGGGATAAGTATGGGATGACTAGCGCAGCCACGTTTGGTTTCCTGGCCTTGGCGAAGAAATATGGGATCTCAAAGGTGCCGGAATCTTCTCGATATTTCCATTAGGAGAGAAGATACGCTTGAATGTACTAGAAGATTCCATGTGACATCACGGCCTGCAGCGGTAGACTATATAAGGAGAGCTCTGGGATGACGGGGTGTCTTGATCGACTGGGATCGCCTTGGAGCGCGAACGTCTTTGGAGTTCTACCCGCAGTGCTAGCTAGGAAGCTGGTTAGCTGAGCGCTATTGAAAGTGCAGTTATTGTTTACTAGTTATTAGTTATTTGCTGACGATTTGTGTTGGTACATAACAAAGTGCTGAACTGTTATTACCTGTGAATTGTTGTCTGTTTACATTGGTAATCTATGCAAGAACTATTGTTTCCTGAACCTGTGCTACATGTTTTCCTGCATATTTGTAAATAAACCTTCAGTCTCCATTATCCTGCGTGTTGGACTGTTTACACCATACACCCACAGTAAGACTTTTGCAACAATATTTAAAGCGACTAGATATCCCGGATTTAAAAAAATGGTCTAATATTTGTCTTGAGTTTAAATTAAATGCCACGGATATCGCTGTTATCTATTTATAAGTAATTATTTAATATTAAATAATTTAAAAAATTTAATAATACAAATAAAAAGTTTCTAAAGTTTTTTAGTACTCGGATAAAAAGCACAGTTTTATCAGATTACTAAAAAATAGAAATTAGTTCTATAGATGAAAAAGATGAATATCAGAACGAATTATATGTTAAAAGTGAGGCTCTGATCGAAATACACTAAGCAGATAGGAATTTAAATAACATTTACAATATATTCTAAATTTTAATTTAGAATATATTATAAAGTTAATTTATAAATTTTAAAAATTTTAATTTAGAATATATTATAATATTATTAACTAAATATAAATAAATTAGTTACTCACATTTAGGAATTTTTTAATTAATGTTTAGGAATTTTAATTAATTTAAATTAATGTTTAGGAATTGTGATATTCATTTGGCTTAATTTCTTCACAGTATTATTTTCAGGGATTCATGCTTTTATAATTTTATTTTAACCTCCATATTTTTGATAAAATTATTTTTTACTTTTTAGTGTACTAATAAAAGCGTGTTTTTAAGAAAACATTTTATTATCTTATTCTGTAGCGGTTACAATCAGCTGCCTTCTCCTTTCTATGATAGGTGGCGCTACTGGAGCCATCTTTTTCCCATGATGCCTCTCTGTCTATTCTTGTCTGTGTGCTTGTCTCGTGATGTTGTTCTCTGTCTTGTCTTGTGTCTTGTAACTTTAATCTTCTGTGCTGTGGAACGTAGCCTAATAAAAAATGGTTCCTAAAATTGAATGGATTCTTCACCAGCACTACACACAAACTTGAGTCTCGTCCCTCTATAATTCTACATTTATTATCATATTCTATTCTATATTTAGTCCTTAATTTATTTCATAATTCATTCTTATAAATATTATGGAATCTTTTATAAATTTTTTGTAAATTCACTACCAAATGGCGCAACTTACAAGGAGTCAAAATTTAATTCGAATTAATCGATTAACTGATAATTAAATTCTGAAAATATTAAAATATTGTATTGTCATTGGGAATAAACAACGGTACAAAATTCCAGAACTCTAGAACTTCAGGAAATGAGTAAAAAATTACAAAATTCCATCGTCACAAACTGAAACAAGTCAAGTTAAATAAAAGCTTCTAATAAAAAGCAGGAAGGAATAAAGAAGCATAGTTAATTTGCAGTTACTTTTATTGTTATTACTTCAGGATGATTAATCCATATTGGTCATATTAGGGTGATCATATTATGTCTTCAGTATAAGTTGGGAAGAATTCTTCAGTAGAAATCCTTCAGCGGGACATTCACCATTGTTCCACTCCATTTTTTTTGGAACAGAGGTTGTCAAACCCATTCGTCAATGTGAAATCCCGATGCCAATTGGCGTTGATTGAGGGAGAGTTTGGAATTTCAGCGTTGTTGGATTTGCATTCATCCCATTCGGTCATAAAAGTGAAATACGATCCTTCGAAGTGGGCGATAAATCACGTGTGAGGAAGGGGAATTTGCGTGGGAGTCAGACTGGAGAAATCAGGGCGGCGAGGGGAGGGTTCTCTCTCCAAAAAGAGAATATACCCTGTGTGGGGGAAGAGAGTCTGGCGGGAGGAGGAGTGGGGGGGATCGAAGCAGAAGTAGTGCGTTTTGGAGCATCCGTGAATGACCCGCCTAAATCTATCGACTTGAAAGGGTGGAAAACAAACCGATCGTTGGTTCAAATGGAAGAGAACAGTGTTGACGTGAATGTCCAACTTTATTAAAAGTAAATCAAGTTAATCGTTTGACTTTCTGGCATACGAAGTGTGTAAAGAGGAAGAACTGTAATCGTCAAAAAATTAGATTTTGACAAATCTCCACGTTTTACACCAGATTAACCGATTGCACTTTGTAATTTGCAATCAAAAGAAGTTTATGTCTAAACAGTTGTATTTACTCTAAAATTGCACCAAAAAACAGAATAAAGGAGCTCATCATTTGGTCACTAACACATATTTTTATGCATCAATTAACTATGGTGGGAAACATCAGAAAAAGAACGAAAGAAAGAAACTATAGTACTTTAAAAATGTATATAATTCTACTAAACTACTTACTTATAATAAAAACAATCAGAATGATATATAATAATATATATAATCTTCTTTTTTTTATTTTCTACAGTAGGAAGTGTAATTAATCTTAATCTTATACATTTCTGTTAAAATTTTAATATAAATATGGTGCTAAAGGATGAATTACAAATAAAAAATACAATCTTTACTACACTTAATTAATCACCTACCTTTCTAGACAACCTAAAAGTTATTAGCCAATTGTGAACGTATAGCTGAAACAAAAGTTGTACATTGTGAACGTATAGCTGAAACAAAAGTTGTATATTGTGAACGTATAGCTGAAACAAAAGTTGTACATTGCATTTATATATAATAATAGAGAGATTGAAGAAAACAAGATTTTTGAATTTAAATATTTTTATTTTCACACTAAAACTTTAACCTGCCAACTTAATTATTCATATACTAGAAAATTAAAATAACAGAGATTGATGCACACAACCAACATATAAAAAACCAATAAAAGTATACACATTATTAAACCAGAAAACTGCAGATTCTGTAATTGCTGATATGCAAAGAAAAATAAAAATATTTAATAAAATAGAGATCTCTCACTTTAATTTATATTTTGACGAACAAATACTTATTTTCGCAGCTGCATTGTTGAGATTATGCTTACAGCTCAATCAGACACCATTTTGAAATTTTCTTGTCGTATTTGCAGTAATCTACTGCCGCTAAATTCACCATCAGTCCAGTGGCACTCTTAGAAAAATCGTTGATGCAAATGCAGTATTTTGGCGTGACAAGAATCAAAAAATTTCGAAGGATTGGCGAAATAGTAGAATTATTTACTGCATAACAGTTCATGCACTGGTTATCTACATTTCCAGAGGGGATTTATACTCGTTGATCGCCGTTCTGATGAGGCCCAAGACAAAAGTGAACTGTTTTCTCAGACACAGGCTAGGAACCCCGTTCTGGAAAACACACCGGAGAACAAACCATCATTCTACCTTCCTTGTATTCTTTTTTTAAAAAACGATTTTGTTCTTCAAACTTTGCAGATTTCGTTAACACATTAGCAGAATTTTTGAACTCGTTTGCACGTCTGAGAGGCCGAGAACCGAAGGAAAAAAAACAACGGTCTGGAGAACCTCTAGGGCGCGAGCGATTACGTTCAGTATTTTTCACAGCAATATAACTAGACAAAGGAATTTCTCTCCCAGCCAGGTGACGTTAGACAGTTCACTCACAAAAACTACCGCTGTTCAAAATGGCGAGCAAATAGTTCCGTTAAATAAAGTAATTTATAATTTAATAAACTTGAAACATTAAAAGAAATTACATAAAAAGTTAAAGCAATTAATAATTAAGTTGATTACTAGAAAAATAAACATGAAAAATTAAGAAATTTAATAAAACTAAAAATTACCGTTGATAATTTAAAAGTTGCCAAAGATGCCACAAGATAGGAAAGAAACTTTGGTGGCAAAAGTTTAAATTATTTAAAAGTACTGGTAAAGCCGAAAAATGATGTAGTTGCATTTTTGCAATCTAACAATTTCCAATATATTTCTTTTTAATAATTCTTAGTTTCTGCAGGTAAAATTAAATAAAAATTTCATTTTTCCAGTAAAAAGTAGGAGCAACTATCGCGGGCGGGGTGGGGGGGGGGGTGATCAGCAATTATGGCATTTTTATCAATTGTTTCAATATCTCCTTAAAATTTCTATAATTTAGTAAAGTTTCGGGATATCCATTTATGAATTGCATCAAAAAAGAATATGCTTTCGAATAAAAATTATATAAAAAAAACAGAACACGTTGATAAAAATATTTCTAACATTCTTGACTGCGAAACGAAACTCAGCGAAGAGAATGGAAATGAGTAAAAAATATAAATCATAAAAACTGGATCCTCCAAGGTCACCTCTCCGTCATTTTGCATTCCTTTAAGATTTATTTTCGCAAAGAAGATACACCTAGGGAAAAAGAAATTGTTCCTTTCTTCATCAGGTTACTTGAAAAATGGAAATCTAAAATTACATTTTTGGATTTGCATATCATTTGCTTTTTGAAACCAGAGGGTTTAATTTTAGTTACAGTTTATTTAACTGAAATTAAATATCGGACAATGCTTGCATTTAAATCTAGCTTTCTATTCTGAAACTCGTTTTTGTTTTTGTTTCTTTGTGTATCTATAGGGGGAAAAAATGCAAAAAACTATGAGAATAGCTTACAAAAAAATATCTTCTAGATTGTAAAAAGAACGCGTATATTTATTTATTTTCAGAAAGAGAGCACGCAATTGTTTCTGAAATCGTCTGCCTGATCAACTTAGAGAGAATGCATATTCTTTAAATTATTCTTATTTCTTTTTCTGTGATAGAATAATGTAACAAAATACTTACATGAAAATTATGTCTTCGTCAGGAATTTCTAACTTTTATTTATTTATTTTTTAAAGAAAACAAACCAAACAGATATGCACTTCTAGTGAAAATATATGGCAGTTTGAAACTATTACAGAAAAAAAAGGAAAAGAAAGAAAAGAGGATTGCGTAGTACGATTAGAAATATTTTTTTAAAAAAACGTAAATCATCAAAAATAAAAACGATCCTTATTTCAATTGTTATTCATGTCTCTAAGTTTTGTTAGTACTAATTTAATATAAAGAACATCTTTGGAAATTAATGAGTCCTAATTATATTTTTTTGAAATCATGTTTTTTATCTTCTTGCACAACTTATCAACACTTTTCTTCAAACTGTAATTTACAAATAACGCCCGTAATATTCGGCACTTTTTTAATACGGTTTCGCTCCATCACGGTTCGAGAAGCAAATAATTCATGCGTACATGATAAACGTAAATTGAGCCCCATCGATTCAAATTTCCATTCTGCTGCGGATCGTGCAATTGTTGCTCATAGCGGCAAGAACATTCTTTTAGTGATTGAAATAAATGTTTGTCTTTTGCTTCATTATTTTCCTTTAGTTATCTAATTCTTTGTTCGTATGTTTTTTTAAAATTAGTTTCTAAACCGTGTCTAATTTAGAGCTTGTTCGCATTTTTACAGTTATTATTCTTATCAAAATTATGTTAACTTTTCTTGGAACATGTAATACATTTAGCTAATTTTACCCAAATTATTTATTTCATTATTTTGCATATTTTAGATGTTAATTAATAAAATGTATACTATTGTGTTGTTTAGCATTATCACCGATACACTTAAAGAACACGGTAAGACAAATTTAGGCTTAAAAAATCCTGTTCTTTTATCTATCCTGCTTATTTTACTTTCTATATTCTATTTTTTATATATTTATTTTGATTTTGTGCAACTTTACATACTGTATGGGCCTCGAACCTTCACTCCAATGTTCCCGACTGCCCACAGAGAGATCGGTGAACCCTGTGAGGGCCTGGCCGGATGGGGGAGGACCCACCTTCTTGCAAGTTGACTGCTTGCTGTAAGCGAGAAAGTCAGTTCTACCAGCGACGCTCCCACTGTGAGGTGTCACACATTTTTCGGGTCACATTTTTGGGAGCTGAAGTAAAAGAACTCATGTGCACTCTCTTAAATGCCGAAGAAAGGCACATTATAGTAATATAATATATTTAGGAGTGATTAATGTATCATTATCTGCTGAGCATAAGAGCGTGAATCATTGATTTTTCGTGTGTACAACATGATCTCCATGTCGACAGGCAAATAAAAGATGTTGAATCCCATACTACATGCCATCATTTTGATCGCAGATAAGTACACTATCAATTATTACATTTTGAAGTTTAAATATAAAAGAAACAATATTTTCTCCTGATAAGCTTGTGTGAAATAGAACTTTTCCACACTATTCGAGTTCTAGAGTTTCACGGATATGATTTTAAGAAATCAGGTCACTCTTCGCTAAATGGCATGCTCAGTTACATGTGACGACTCTGACATTACGCGAATTGACTCCTGCAGAAAGCATATTTTTAATTTCCGGATAAAATTACTATTAAAGAAGCTAGAAAATGAACATTCTAAAAGGATTTCCGACATCCTGTGCTAAAAACAAGCAGCCAATTTTTTTTACTTTCTCGTATACGAAGTATACAAAGAGATACACAAGATATTTAATTGCTAAAAAGTTCGAACTCGAGATTTTGACGAATCTCCACGTTATAGAACTCCCCGAGTCCGAAAAACACAATTTTGGAATTATGTCTGTCAGTCAACTCGATAACTATTAGAGCTACTGGGATGAAATTTGGTATGATATCTTGACACATAATTTGTAGGTGTCTATCAAATTTTGGACAAAATCCATCTAAAGGAAGTCTGTCTGTCCGCGGGTATGTGAACATTATAAGTCAAAAACTTTTAAAAATTAGATACACAGTTTTATTATCAGGAATGTACATCCGTATAAAAGTTTGGACCAAATCCGTCAAAGGGTTGACTGTCTGTCGGTCTGTATACTTTTGATTCCAATAACTTCTTAACAAAATTTGCATAGATAAATGAAATTTTGCATGTGGCCTTCTAACCTTAATTGTAGATTTGTGTCCAATTTTTGTGTCAAACGGTTTAAAAAAAGGCGTTCAATTTGCATTTTCGCTGTCTTCAATATTCTACAACGAAAAAAACCACTGGGAGTGGCTTCCCCTAAACTTTCTCGTATACTTTTCAAACATTTGTCATTTCCCTTCCCCCTGCGTTGATAAAAAATTCGAACCAACTGTAACCCAGAATGCAATGACTATCAGAAGGTTTTTCATTGTAGATTATAGTGATAATAAAATATTGAGGTGAAGAATCATATTCAAAAAGATGCCTATGTATTAAAACTTAGCAATATTTAAGCATTTCACTCTAGCAAGCTCCGCTAATGCGAGGGCACGAGAGAGCGAAAACAAAACAGGCAATATTTATTTTTTTTTATCTAACTCTAGCAATGCAATTTCCGCGTGCGGAGAAAAAAACAGGAGAATAGCTTGCGCATGCGCAGAGATTGCTTCCAGTACGCAAGTAAAACGAGATGCCCTAAATCTTTGCTTCCTTACAAAATCTCGCCGCCAGAATTGGTTTTTGGTAAACTGCCACGTTTTCGGAGTGTCCCTTCTTTGCACAGGCATTTCTACCAGTACGCATGCGCATGGAGTTGAACAAGTATGAGATTATACAGACCGACAGACAGTCAGCCCGTTGACGGATTTGGCCCAAAATTTGATAGAAACCTACAAATTTTGTTTAAAGACCACGTACCAAATTTCATTCCCGTAGCTCTAATAGTTTTCAAGTTATCGTGTTCACATACAGACAGACATGATTCCAAAATTGTATTTTTCGGACTCGGGAAGGTCTAAAACGTGGAGATTCGTCAAAATCTCGAGTTCGAATTTTTTGACGATTACAATACCTTCTCTTTGTATACTTCGTATACGAGAAAGTAATAAAGGGCCGACTGATCTTCGCTCACTGCCAAATTGTATACACGCTCTTCGCTCTTTCGCTGAAGACCTTCGGTGTGAGATTTCGCTTATTTTTTGTCTCCACTGCGTTAGGGACAATTGCTCGTTTTAGAGCCTTTTAGCTTATTTTTTTCTCTACAAAATATTAGGGACTATACGAGAAAGTTTAGTGCAGACCACTCCCGCTGGTTAACTTTTGACTTCTCTTCCTCAGTTAGAATGACTTCTTCATTTAACCCTGGAATGAAAACCTGGAGTCATGGTGACTGCACTCTTTACTTCAACTGAGATCCCGTCGACACAGGAATAGAAAAAACATTCATCTTCAAGCTATACTAGCTACAGGCTTATAGTCACTTGGCGATCAAGAATCGTCTGTCCTCTCGTATTAAATACGCAAGTTTTAAATTCTTAGTCATATTGACTCCCCATATGAGCCAAAGTGAACTTTATGACCCAGTATTTCGTCATCCGAAGGGTCGTCAGCAGATTTTTGTTAAGAAATTTGTTGAAACAATAAAGAAGTCAAACAGGAATGTCACGGTTGTCAATTAGTTCATGTGCGTTCTCTTCAAGTTGAAGCTTGCAAATGATGGACTAAACGCCGTTGGAACACAAATTTGAATGTAAAATTATGATTCATGAAACACTTGTTTACATTTTAATAAATATTATTTGTTCTTTTTACTTTCTCGTATACGAAGTATACAAAGAGAAAGTATTGCAATCGTCATGAATGTAGGTC
>BGPR01002976.1:55247-107171 GCA_013235015.1 Araneus ventricosus
CATCATAAGTATGAAAATAAAAATAATTAATCATAAGGTCATGAAAAATAAAATATCTAACTCAAGGGTACGCGAAAATAAAAACACTAACTCATAAGCACTGCTGAAAAATTAAAAAAATTACTGATCAAGGAGTAAGCTGAAAATAAAAAAATACACTAATCAAGGGGCACGCGAAAAATAAAAAATAGTAATCAAGGGTTTGCGAAAATAAAAACACTAACTAAGGGGAATGCTGAAAATAAAAACAATTAATCAAGGGTATGCGAAAATAAAAATACTAATCATGGGCAATGAGAAAATAAAAATACTAAGGGGCACGCGAAAAATAAAAAATAGTAATCCATAAGTAAGTTGAAAATAAAAAAATACTAATCAAGGTACGCGAAAATAAAAAATACTTATCAAGGAGGTTGAAAATAAAAATACTAACTCATAAGCAACGCGAAAAATAAAAAAATAGTAATCAAGGTATGAAAATAAAATACTAATCAAGGGTAAGCGAAAATAAAAAAATACCAACTGCTGGGTACGCGAAAAATAAAAAAAATAGTAACTGGCGGGCAAGCGAAAATAAAAAATACTAATCATAAGCACGCGAAAATAAAAATACTAACTGGCAAGCACAATGAAAATAAAAAAGTACTAACTGCTGGTACAAGAAAATAAAAAAATACTTATCAAGGGTACGCGAAAATAAAAATACTAATCAAAGGGCACGCGAAAATAAAATACTAATCAAGGGTACGCGAAAATAAAACATTAATCAAGGGTACGCAAAAAATAAAAAATAGTAATCATAAGGCACGCTGAGGGAAAAGGTTGGGAACCCATGGTCTATGCGTAAGTACATCATTATGAACCGAATCCAGTCCATTTGAATAGTCTTTTTCCAATTATCTCTTTTGATAAAAGAAATATTGGAAGTTTCATGAAGTCCATTGCTCTCCTTTAAAGGAATGTGGAATAATCCCATCCTTGCTTTAAATTAGCATCTCAGATTAATCATTCTCTATTAATCTCATCAATTGTGAATAACAATTTTCGGTCATGATATCTTTTATTACAGTTCACATAGAAATGAGGAATTTTTCTTCTTATATTTAGAACCGGGGAAAGGACGTATAACCGAAGCTTGCGTAGTACAAACGAAGTACTTAGCATTACAATGAATACGAATGAATCGACTTTGATTAAACGACGTTGAAAATGTAAAAGACGTATAAATGAAAAATGTATAAAAAACGATGCCACTATGCATAGTTTTATATGCTAGTTGCATGCGAACAAGCTTAATTATATTACAAAGACAAGCAGCATATTGTTTACAAATACGGAAAGTCGCTTCCCAGCAATGTGAGTCTTATGGCTGGGAAGAGAGTTTTACAGGGATAAGTATGGGATGACTAGCGCAGCCACGTTTGGTTTCCTGGGCTTCTTGGCGAAGAAATATGTGGGGATCTCAAAGGTGCCGGAATCTTCTCTCGATATTCCATTAGGAGAGAAGATACGCTTGAATGTACTAGAAGATTCCATGTGACATCACGGCCTGCAGCAGCGGTAGACTTATATATGAGAGCTCTGGATGACGGGGTGTCTGATCGACTGGGGATCGCCTTGAGCGCGAACCTTTGGAGTTCTACCCGCAGTGCTAGCTAGGCTGGTTAGCTGAGCGCCATTTCGAAAGTGCAGTTATTGTTTACTAGTTATTAGTTATTTGCTGACGATTTGTACAGGTTATTTGTGCAAGTTGAACTGTTATTACCTGTGAATTGTTGTCTGTTTCATACTGGTAATCTATGCAAGAACTATTACTCTCTGAACCTGTGCTACATGTTTTCCTTCGCATATTTGTAAATAAACCTTCAGTCTCCATTATCCCAGGTTGGACTGTTTACACCATACACCCACAGTAAGACTTTTGCAACAATATTTAAAGCGACTAGATATCCCGGATTTAAAAAAATGGTCTAATATTTGTCTTGAGTTTAAATTAATGTCACGATATCGCTGTTATTCATTTTATAAGTAATTATTAATATTAAATAATTTAAAAAAATTTAATAATACAAATAAAAGTTTCTAAAGTTTCTTTTTAGTACTCGGATAAAAAGCACAGTTTCATCAGATTACTAAAAATAGAAATTAGTTCTATAGATGAAAAGATGAATATCAGAACGAATTATATGTTAAAAGTGAGGCTCTGGATCGAAATACACTAAGCAGAGATAGAATTTAAATAACATTTACAATATATTCTAAATTTTAATTTAGAATATATTATAAAGTTAATTTTATAAATTTTAAAAAATTTTAATTTAGAATATATTATAATATTATTAACTAAATATAAATAAATTAGTTACTCACATTTGTGAATTTTTTTAATTAATGTTTAGAATTTTAATTAATTAAATTAATGTTTAGGAATTGTGAGTATCTATTTGGCTTAATTTCTTCACAGTATTATTCTTCAGGGATTCATGCTTTTATAATTTTATTTTAACCTCCATATTTTTGATAAAATTATTTTCTACTTTTTAGTGTACTAATAAAAGCATGTTTTAAGAAAACATTTTATTATCTTATTCTGTAGCGTTACAATCAGCTGCCTTCTCCTTCTATGATAGTGGCGCTACTGGACATCTTTCCCATGATGCCTCTCTGTCTATTCTTGTCTGTGTGCTTGTCTCGTGATGTTGTTCTCTGTCTTGTCTTTGTGTCTTGTAACTTTAATCTTCTTGTGCTGTGTGTAGCCTAATAAAAATGGTTCTAAAATTGAATGATTCTTTCAACAGCACTACACACACAAATTTGAGTCTCGTCCTCTATAATTCTACATTTATTATCATATTCTCTATTCTATATTTAGTCCTTAATTTATTTCATAATTCATTCTTATAAATATTATGGAATCTTTTATAAATTTTTTGTAAATTCACTACCAAATGGCGCAACTTACAAGGAGTCAAAATTTAATTGAATTAATCGATTAACTGATAATTAAATTCTGAAATATTAAAATATTGTATTGTCATTGGGAATAAACAACGGTACAAAAAATTCCAGAACTCTAGAACTTCAGGAAATGAGTGGTAAAAATTACAAAATTCATCGTCACAAACTGAAACAAGTCAAGTTAAAATAAAAGCTTCTAATAAAAAGCAGGAAGGAATAAAGAAGCATAGTTAATTTGCAGTTACTTTTATTGTTATTACTTCAGGATGATTAATCCATATTGGTCATATTAGGGTGACTATATTATGTCTTCGTATAAGTTGGGAAGAATTCTTTAGTAAAATCCAGCGAGGACATCACCATTGTTCCACTCCATTTTTTTGTTACAGTCCAAACTTCATTCGTCAAGTGAAATCCTGATGCCAATTGGCGTTGATTGAGGAAGTTTGAATTTCAGCGTTGTTGGTTGCATTCATCCCATTCCGGTCATAAAAGTGAAATACGATCCTTCAGAAGTAGGCGAAATCACAATGTGAGAAGGGGAATTGCGTGGGAGTCAGACTGGAGAAATCATGGGAGGCGAGGGGTTCTCTCCAAAAGAGAATATACCCTCGTGGGAAGAGAGTCTGGCGGGAGGAGGAGTGGGATCGAAGCAGAAGTAGTGCGTTTTGGAGCATCCGTGAATGATCCGCACTAAATCTATCGCTTGAAAGGGTGGAAACAAACCGATCGTTGGTTCAAATGGAAGAGAACAGTGTTGACGGAATGTCCAACTTTATTAAAGAATAAATCCAAGTTAATCGTTTGACTTTCTGGCAACACGAAGTGTGTAAGGAAGAACTGTAATCGTCAAAAAAATTGATTGTAGACAAATCTCCACGTTTTAACTGATTAACTCGATTGCACTTTGTAATTCTGGTCAATCAAAGAAGTTAGAATCTAAACAAGTTGTATTACTCTAAAATTACCAAAAAAAAGCAGAATAAGAGCTCATCATTTGGTTCCACATATTTTATGCATCGAGATAACTATGGTGGAAACATCCAGAAAAAGAACGAAAGAAAGAAACTCAGCACTCTTAAAAAATGTATATAATTCTACTAAACTGATCTTACTTATAATAAAAAACAATCAGAATGATATATAATAAATATATAATCTTCTTTTTTTTATTTTCTACAGTAGGGAAGTGTAATTAATCTTAATCTTATACATTTCTGTTAAAATTTTAATATAAATATGGTGCTAAAGGATAATATAAATAAAAAATACAATCTTTACTACACTTAATTAATCACCTACCTTTCTAGACAACCTAAAGTTATTAGCCAAGAACGTATAGCTGAAAAAAAGTTGTACATTGTGAACGTATAGCTGAAACAAAAGTTGTATATTGTGAACGTATAGCTGAAACAAAAGTTGTACATTGCATTTATATATAATAATAGAGAGATTGAAGAAAACAAGATTTTGAATTTAAATATTTTTATTTTCATTACTAAAACTTTAATGACCAACAATTATTCATATACTAGAAAATTAAAAAAATAACAGAGATTGATGCACACAACCAACATATAAAAAAACCAATAAAAGTATACACATTATTAAACCAGAAAACTGCAGATTCTGTAATTGCTGATATGCAAAGAAAAAATAAAATATTTAATAAAATAGAGATCTCTACTTTAATTTATATTTGACGAACAAATACTTATTTTCGCAGCTGCATTGTTGAGATTATGCTTACAGTCAATCAGACACCATTTTGAAATTTTCTTGTCGTATTTGCGTAATCTACTGCCGCTAAATTCACCATCAGTCCAGTGGCACTCTTAGAAAAATCGTTGATGCAAATGCAGTATTTTGGCGTGACAAGAATCAAAAATTTCGAAGGATTGGCGAAATAGTAGAATTATTTACTGCATAACAGCTTCATGCACTGGTTATCTACATTTCCAGAGGGATTTATACTCGTTGATCGCCGTTCTGATGAGGCCAAGAAAAGTGAACTGTTTTCTCAGACACGGCTAGGAACCCCGTTCTGGAAAACACACCGGAGAACAAACCATCATTCTACCTTCCTTGTATTCTTTTTTTTTAAAAACGATTTTGTTCTTCAAACTTTGCAGATTTCGTTAACACATTAGCAGAATTTTGAACTCGTTTGCACGTCTGAGAGGCCGAGAACCGAAGGAAAAAAACAACGGTCTGGAGAACCTCTAGGGCGCGATGCGATTACGTTCAGTATTTTTCACAGCAATATAACTAGACAAAGGAATTTCTCTCCAGCCAGGTGACGTTAGACAGTTCACTCACAAAAACTACCGCTGTTCAAAATGGCGAGCAAATAGTTCCAAATAAAGTAATTTATAATTTAATAAACTTGAAACATTAAAAGAAATTACATAAAAGTTAAAGCAATTAATAATTAAGTTGATTACTAGAAAAATAAAACATGAAAAAATTAAAATTTAATAAAACTAAAAATTACCGTTGATAATTTAAAAGTTGCCAAAGATGCTACAAGATAGGAAAGAAACTTTGTGGAAAAGTTTAAATTATTTAAAGTACTGGTATACCGAAAAATGATGTAGTGCATTTTTTGCAATCTAACAATTTCAATATATTTCTTTTAATAATTCTTAGTTTCTGCAGGTAAAATTAAAAAAATTTCATTTTTCCAGAAAGTAGGAGCAACTATCCCCTGCCGGCACTGTTATCAGCAATTATAGCATTTTTATCAATTGTTTCAATCTCCCTTAAAATTTCTATAATTTAGTAAAGTTTCAGGATATCCATTTGAATTGCATCAAAAGAATATTACCTTCAATAAAAATTAAAAAAAACAAACAGAACACGTTGATAAAAATATTTCTAACAAAAAAAATGTTTCTTTTTTATCAATTGTGTCAAAATCTGCTTTAAATTTCTATAATTTAGTAAAATATCGGGATATCCATTTATGAATTGCATCAAAAAGAATATACCTTCGAATAAAAATTTAAAAAAAAACAGAAACGTTGATAATATTTCTAACAAAAAAATATTTCTTTTTTATCAAATGTGTCAAAATCTCCTTAAAATTTCTATAATTTAGTAAAGTTTCGGGATATCCATTTATGAATTGCATCAAAAAAGAATATTACCTTCGAATAAAAATTAAAAAAAACAAACAGAACACGTTGATAAAAATATTTCTAACAAAAAAAATGTTTCTTTTTTATCAATTGTGTCAAAATCTGCTTTAAATTTCTATAATTTAGTAAAATATCGGGATATCCATTTATGAATTGCATCAAAAAAGAATATACCTTCGAATAAAAATTTAAAAAAACAGAACACATTGATAAAAAATATTTCTAACAAAAAAAAAATTTCTTTTTATAAATTGTGTCAAAATCTGTTTTAAATTTCTATAATTTGGTAAAATATCGGATATCCATTTATGAATTGCCAAAAGAATATACCTCTGAATAAAATAATAATAAAAAAAGAACACGTTGATAAAATATCCCTAAAAAAAAATATTTCTTTTTATCATCTTGTGTCGAAATCTCCTTAAAATTTCTATAATTTAGTAAAGTTTCGGGATATCCATTTATGAATTGCATCAAAAAAGAATATGCTTTCGAATAAAAATTATATAAAAAAAACAGAACACGTTGATAAAATATTTCTAACATTCTTGACTGCGAAACGAAACTCAGAAGAGAATGGAAATGAGTAAAAATATAAATCATAAAACTGGATCCTCCAAGGTCACCTCTCCGTCATTTTGCATTCCTTTAAGATTTATTTTCGCAAAGAAGATACACCTAGGGAAAAAGAAATTGTTCCTTTCTTCATCAGGTTACTTGAAAAATGGAAATCTAAAATTACATTTTTGGATTTGCATATCATTTTTTTTTTTTGAAACCAGAGGGTTTAATTTTAGTTACAGTTTATTTAATGAAATTAAATATGACAATGCTTGCATTTAAATCTACTTTCTATTCTGAAACTCGTTTTGTTTTTGTTTCTTTTGTGTATCTATAGGGAAAAAATGCAAAAACTATGAGAATAGCTTACAAAAAAAATATCTTCTAGATTGTAAAAGAACGCGTATATTTATTTATTTTCAGAAAGAGAGCACGCAATTGTTTCTGAAATCGTCTGCCTGATCAATAGAGAGAATGATACTTTAAATTATTCTTATTTTTTTTCTGTGATAGAATAATGTAACAAAATACTTACATGAAAAATTATGTCTTCGTCAGGAATTTCTAACTTTTATTTATTTATTTTTTAAAGAAAACAAACCAAACAGATATGCACTTCTAGTGAAAATATATGGCAGTTTGAAACTATTACAGAAAAAAAAGGAAAAGAAAGAAAAGAGGATATGACGTAACGATTAGAAATATTTTTAAAAAACGTAAATCATCAAAAAATAAAACGATCCTTATTTCAATTGTTATTCATGTCTCTAAGTTTTGTTAGTACTAATTTATTATAAAGAACATCTTTGGAAATTAATGAGTCCTATTATATTTTTTTGAAATCATGTTTTTTATCTTCTGTACAACTTATCAACACTTTCTTCAAACTGTAATTTACAAATAACGCCCGTAATATTCGGCACTTTTTAATCGGCTGCTCATCACGGTTCGAGAAGCAAATAATTCGCGTACATGATAAACGTAAATTGAGCCCCATCGATTCAAATTCCATTCTGCTGCGGATCGTGCAATTGTTGCTCATAGCGGCAAGAACATTCTTTAGTGATTGAAATAAATGTTTGTCTTTTGCTTCATTATTTTCCTTTAGTTATCTAATTCTTTGTTCGTATGTTTTTTTTAAAATTAGTTTCTAAACCGTGTCTAATTTAGAGCTTGTTCGCATTTTTACAGTTATTATTCTTATCAAAATTGTTAACTTTTCTTGAACATGTAATACATTTAGCTAATTTTACCAAATTATTTATTTCATTATTTGCATATTTTAGATGTTAATTAATAAAATGTATACTATTGTGTTGTTTAGCATTATCACCGATACACTTAAAAAACATTGCAAGACAAATTTAGGCTTAAAAATCCTGTTCTTTTATCTATCCTGCTTATTTTACTTTCTATATTCTATTTTTTATATATTTATTTTGATTTTGTGCAATCTTACATACTGTATGGGCCTCGAACCTTCATCAATGTTCGACTGCCCACAGAGATCGGTGAACCCTGTGAGGGCCTGGCCGGATGGGGAGGACCCACCTTCTTCAGCAAGTTGACTTGCTGTAAGGAGAAAGTCAGTTCTACCAGCGACGTCTCCAACGTGAGTGTCACACATTTTTCGGGTCTTTTTTGGGAGCTGAAGAAAAGAACTCATGTGCACTCTCTTAAATCGAAGAAAGGCAATTATAGTAAATATATATTTATGATGATTAATGTATCATTATCTGCTGAGCATAAGAGCGTGAATCATTGATTTTTCGTGTACAACATGATCTCCTATGTCGGAATAAGATGAATCCCATACTCATATGCCATCATTTTGATCGCAGATAAGATAATATCAATTATTACATTTTGAAGTTTAAATATAAAAGAAACAATATTTTCTCCTGATAAGCTTGTGTGAAATAGAACTTTTCCACACTATTGAGTTCTAGAGTTTCACGGATATGATTTTAAGAAATCAGGTCACTCTCGCTAAATGGCATGCTCAGTTACATGACGACTCTGACATTACGCGAATTGACTCCTGCAGAAAGCATATTTTTAATTTCCGGATAAAATTACTATTAAAGAAGCTAGAAAATGAACATTCTAAAAGGATTTCGACATCCTGTGCTAAAAAACAAGCAGCAATTTTTTTTACTTTCTCGTATACGAAGTATACAAAGAGATACACAAGATATTTAATTGCTAAAAGTTCGAACTCGAGATTTTGACGAATCTCCAGTTATAGAACTCCCGAGTCCGAAAAACACAATTTTGGAATTATGTCTGTCAGTCAACTCGATAACATAGAGCTACTGGGATGAAATTTGGTATGATATCTTGACATAATTTGTAGGTGTCTATCAAATTTTGGACAAAACCATCTAAAGGAAGTCTGTCTGTCCGGTATGTGAACATTATAAGTCAAAAACTTTTAAAAATTAGATACACAGTTTTATTATGAATGTACATCCGTATAAAGTTTGGACCAAATCCGTCAAGGGTTGACTGTCTGTCGGTCTGTATACTTTTGATTCCATAACTTCTTAACAAAATTTGCATAGATAAATGAAATTTTCGTGGCCTTCTAACCTTAATTGTAGATTTGTGTCAATTTTGTGTCAAACGGTTTAAAAGGCGTTCAATTTGCATTTTCAACCTCAATATTCTACAACGAAAACCACTGGAGTGGCTTCCCTAAACTTTCTCGTATACTTTTCAAACATTTGTCATTTCCCTTCCCCTGCGTTGATAAAAAATTCAACCAACTGAACCCAGAATGCAATGACTATCAGAAGGTTTTTCATTGTAGATTATAGTGATATATTGAGGTGAAGAATCATATTCAAAAAGATGCCTATGTATTAAAACTTAGCAATATTTAAGCATTTCACTCTAGCAAAGCTGCAATGCGAGGGCACGAGAGAGCGAAACAAAACAGGCAATATTTATTTTTTTTATCTAACTCTGCAATGCAATTTCCGCGTGCGGAGAAAAAACAGGAGAATAGCTTGCGCATGCGCAGAGTTGCTTCAGTACGCAAGTAAAACGAGATGCCTAAATCTTGCTTCCTTACAAAATCTCCCGCCAGAATTGGTTTTTGAAACTCCACGTTTTCGAGTGTCCCTTCTTTGCACAGGCATTTCTACCAGTACGCATGCGCATGGAGTTGAAAAGTATGATTATACAGACAGACAGTCAGCCGTTGAGATTTGGCCCAAAATTTGATAGAAACCTTAAATTTGTTTTAAAGACCACGTACCAAATTTCATTCCCAGCTCTAATAGTTTTCAGTCTATCGTGTTCACATACAGACAGACATGATTCCAAAATTGTATTTTCGGACTGGAAGGTCTAAAACGTGGAGATCTGTCAAAATCTCGAGTTCGAATTTTTGACGATTAAATACCTTCTCTTGTATACTTCGTATACGAGAAAGTAATAAAGGGCCGACTGATCTTCGCTCACTGCCAAATTGTATACACGCTCTTCGCTCTTTCGTGAAGACCTTCGGTGAGATTGCTTATTTTTTTTGTCTCCACTGCGTTAGGGAAATTGCTCGTTTAGAGCCTTTTAGCTTATTTTTTCTCTACAAAATATTAGGGACTATAGAGAAAGTTTAGTGCAGACCACCCCGCTGGTTAACTTTTGACTTCTCTTCCCTTGTTAGAATGACTTCTTCATTTAACCCTGAATGAAAACCTGAGTCATGGTGATCTGCACTCTTTCTTCAACTGAGATCCTGCGCACAGGAATAAAAAAACATTCATCTTCAAGCTTATACTAGCTACAGGCTTATAGTCACTTGGCGATCAAGAATCGTCTGTCCTCTCGTATTAAATACGCAAGTTTAAATTCTTAGTCATATTGACTACCTCCCATATGAGCCAAAGTGAACTTTAGACCCAGTTATTTCGGTCATCCGAAGGGTCCGTCAGCAGATTTTTTTGTTAAGAAATTTGGGAAAAATAAAGAGTCAACAGGAATGCTCACGGTTGTCCAATTGTTCATGTAGCACGTTCTCTTCATGAAGCTTGTCAAATGATGGACTAACGCCGTTGGAACACAAATTTGAATGTAAAATTATGATTCATGAAACATCTTGTTTACATTTTAATAAATATTATTTGTTCTTTTTTACTTTCATACGAAGTATACAAAGAAAATATTGCAATCGTCAAAAGATTCGAACTCGAGATTTTGATGAATCTCCACATTTTAGACCTCCTCCTGAGTCCGAAAACACAATTTTGGAATTGTCTCGTCTGTCTGTAGACACGATAACCTCGAAAACTATTAGAGCTACGGGGATGAAATTTGGTATGTGGTCTTTAAACATAACTTGTAGGTTTCTATCAACTTTTGGACAAAATCCGTCAACGGGAAGTCTGTCTGTCTGTATGTTCGAGGTCATGCGAACGCTATAACTCAAAAACTTGAAAAGCCAGATGGATAAAATTTGGTACACAGTTTTATCGTCATGAATGTAGGTCCGTATAAAATTTTGGGCCAAATCCGTCAACGGGCTGACTGTCTGTCGGTCTGTATAATAGCATACTTGTTCTATTCCATGCGCATGCGTAAATGCCTGTGCAAAGAAGGGATACTCCGAAACTTGGCAGTTTGCCAAAAACCAATTCTACGGCGAGATTTTGTAAGGAAGCAAACATTTAGGGCGTCTCGTTTTACTTGCGTATTGAAAGCAATCTCTGCGCATGCGCAAGCTATTCTGTTTTCTTCTCCGCACGCGGAACTCGCATTGCTAGAGTTTGATAAAAAAATAAATATTGCGAAGTTTTAATACATACGTATCTTTTTGAATATGATTCTTCACCTCAATATTTTACTATCACTATAATCAACAATGAAAAACCTTCTGATAGTCATTGCATTCTGGGTTACAGTTGGTTCAAATTTTTTATCAACGCAGGGGGAAAGGAAATGACAAGTATTTGAAAAGTATACGAGAAAGTTTAGGGGAGGCCACTCCCGCTGGTTTGGTTTCTGTATTCACAAAATACGCCAGCACTTTCTAAATGAAATAGCTTCAGAGCCAGAGTCTAACTGGCTCCAATTTTCCAATCAAGAGTCATAGACGCGACGTTTTCGTTCTGATGTTAAAAGTTTGCGGTTATGACCTACGTACATGGTTTCGCAAAACTTCAGAAGCTCATTCATTCTACTTTAGTGCGTAAGGCAGAAGCCATATTAAGATTGCACTCTTCCACGGCTACGATCGCTTACCATGCAAAAGTGGAAGTCGAGTATAATTTACATTCAACTTTGTTTCAGCTGCATCAAAGCCATAATTGTTGAAGAGGAAACGGAAGGGGGAAAAAAGCACTTCCGGTTGATGTGAATCGTTTGCTAAAAATGTCTACATCTAACCAACAGAGAGAACCGCATCTGCATGGAAGCCGAAGGGCAAAACATTGTTATGAATGGGTTACACACCTGCTGTTTACTTTCAGCAATTAAAAGCTGTGTGAGCTGAGAGAGTGTCTTCGCTTTCTACCTATGCTAAAGAAAAGGTTCTGAAAAATATCGAGAAGGGGATTAGGCCTATATCCCCCCCCCCATAAAGCCTGAATTAAACGAAGCGTGAAACGTGTGTAAACTTCCTGACATGTGTGCGTAATATTTTCATCATGATTCGTATTGCCACGTGTTATCGCAAACGATTTCGGGTGTTGATGCAATATTCCCAGCTGTCGGCTGGGGAGCCACCGACATGAAAAAATTCCCTGCTTCTACAATACTTTTCGTATATAGTAGTATTCCGATTATCCGAACTGATTGGGAAGGTAATCACCTCGTATAATCGAAAAATCGGTTCATAGAGACTGAATTGTAAATCATGACTTCTTCTCTTTCGACAAGATTTTCCAAAATTGTTAACTTGAAATTATAAAAACAAGACCGCAAGTACTACCATGTATTAAAATTTTAATAAACTCATTTTTAGTTATATAACTTCTCACATTATTTTTTACTTTTACTTATACAAAGAGAAAGTATTGTAATCTTCAAAAAATTCGAACTGAGATTTTGACGGATCTCCACGTTTTAGACCTCCCTGAGTCCGAAAAACACAATTTTGGAATTATGTCTGTCTGTCTGTGAACACAAGAACTCGAAAACTATTAGAGCTACGGGGATGAGATCTTTACACATAATTGGTAGGATTTTATCAAATATTGGACACAATCCGTCAACGGGAAGACTGTCTGTCCGCGTTCATGTGAACTCTATAACTCAAAAACTTAAATAGGTAGATGAATAAAATTTGGTACACAGTTTTGTCATCAGAAATGTAGGTCCTTATAAAATTTTGGGTCAAATCCGTCAAAGGGTTGATCGTCTGTAGGTCTGTATAATCGCATACTTTTGAACGCCATAACTTCTTAACAAAATTACTTAGATAAATTAAATTTTGTATGTGGCCCTCTAACCTTAATTGTAGATTTGCGTCCAATTTTTGAAACATTTATTATAAGAAGATTCGCGAATGTTAATGATTTTCTCTGTCTCTTTTGCGTTTTCCCAATGAACCTTTAAGGGTGTTCTCGAAAGAATATTTCCTCCCCCTCAACAACTAGAAACTTTCCAACATATTTACCAATCCTCTTTTGCAGTGCCTTTTTTACATGCCCTGGTCACTTTTGAAGTGCTTAAGAATGGAACTGTGTTTTTCTCTATATAGCTT
The DNA here is from genome assembly GCA_013235015.1 of Araneus ventricosus. Lineage (NCBI taxonomy): Eukaryota > Metazoa > Arthropoda > Arachnida > Araneae > Araneidae > Araneus > Araneus ventricosus. The sequence goes on from BGPR01002976.1 coordinate 68,613, forward strand.
CGTGAGTTATAAGCTATCATCTCCGGATAACGACCCTCTACAGCTTCGAAGGCCTTTTCAGAAAAATTCGTTGACTTTATTAAGAAAGTGAAAAACACAGAACAATTTCTTGATACCAACTTCGGTTAGCAGAGATCTCGTTTGGTAAATATCCGGATACTCGAGATAATACTGCACCTTAAAACGGATGACTTTGTGACACTTTTCGAGGCTTTCTGAAACTTTCATACAGGTGCGTGTACTGTACAACACAAGATGCGCAAACCGTGGGTCGTGACCCCAAAGGGGTCACGAGAAAATTTTTGTGGGTCACTGAATTTAAAGAAATTTATTTGATAATAAAAATATAAAGCTTTTCTGCAAAAGACGTGGTTGTGACTAGGAATAGCGGTTATTCCAAAAAAAAAATCGGCTTTTTTTACCTCTGGTTTAACCTGGCAGTTAAAACCGCTCAAAATAACCTGTTTTTTTGAAAAAAAACCGGTTTTCGGTTTTTGAAAAAAACGGTTTTCGGTTGTTTTTTTTAAAGCAAAGTTTGTGGACAGAACTTTTTATTAATAAAAATATACAATAAGTAGGTATTAATAAAACAATTAATTAATGTAATAAATAATGATTATAAATAAGTAATTAATACAATATGTAATAAATGAGTAATTATTGCAAAAAGTAATTATTATAGACAAAATTTTTTATTAACATTGTTTTCACAAGAAATTAATTCATTGACCGATATTTATCATTTAATCTGCTCATAAACACTCTTTCAGCAATGCGTAGATCCCTGAGTTGACCCCTCTCATCGGAAACAACACCATTCAACGTAGATACTAATCAATCGGACACCACAGAATTTTAGTCTAGTCGAACCTAAAATCGAGCCTATCTTCCTACCCGGTTTTTGGATTTAAAAAAATATAACCGGTTATAACCGGGGCAAAAAAATAAACGAAAAAAACGGTTAAACCAGGAAAAAAAAAAAACGGTTTTCGGTTTAAACTGCTAGGTTTTTCCCACCCCTAGTTGTGTCACCTCCCCCCTCCCCGCAAGGAAACTCGAAAAAATTCTACATAAAGTGAGGGTAGTGGGAAATGAAAATAGTTTGCGCACCACTGCTGTACAATGCCAAAGCAAAACTCTGTTTTCAAAGCTTTTAATCCTCCCTTTATTTTTTGATAAACATATTAGTGATAACTTGCATAGCTAATAAATAAACACAATGTCCCGAAATTATCCATCAATAAGAGGTGACAAATAATACAAAAAAAAAACTAATCAGAGGGAAGGGCAGAAGGGAAATCAAAGAATCAATTGACTTTTGTTATGAATCAACCTTGAATTGTAAAGACTCCAGCACATTCGGCGCAAATTTCGAGGTTTCAAATGTCACTTTTCCATACTGATGAAACGACTATTGCAGCTTCTATGATGTCTTCCTTCGAAGCCCTGAGTCATGTTCTGCCTACTTATTGTGCCGTTTTCTTTTTCCTTTAATTTCTTTTATTTAAACATTTTTGTTTAATTTGACTTATTTCATGTTTGTAAAGATGGAATTTTGTAATCGATTTTTCGCTTACTTCCTGATGTGCTAGAATTTTCAAATTTTGCACACTTGCATATTCTCTGTGATAGGGGTCAGGGCCGGCCGGAGGGGGGTGCGAACGGTGCGACCGCATTAGGCCCCGCGTTTTCGAAGGGCCCCGCGCAGCTGACTGATTTTGCAAATTAAAAATGTTTTCTCTTTTATTTTAATTCCAATATATATACATAAGGATTAAAGTAAAAAAAAAATAATAATATCTATATAAGAACGAATCTATAGTATATGTGCATATTTCAAGTCGTCGGAAAGATAATTATGGAGCAGAGGGAAATCTATAGACGGTGGATTTTTTGTCAGCGTCGAATTAAGAAAAAGATTAATTAGTCCGAAAATCGCAGCTTCAACGGGATCAACAAAGAGTTGAAAACGAAATATCGATATCAATGATCCTGGTATTTGGCCTGAAATCATAAATGATAATTTAGAACGGCTATCATACAAATTAGCGTGAGATAAGTAAAAAAAACTACTATTTACCGAATGAAAAAAAGAAAAGAAGTTTTTCTGAAATTATTTAAGAAAATTAAAGAATTAGAAACATCAAGAACGAAGATGGGATGGTTACTCTCCTCAAAATACAAAGGTGCCACGTTGTACCACTCTTCAATATATTGAAGAGTGGTACAACTATATAGGTGCAGTGTAATAGATAGGATAATGCAATAAATTATTATTTTGTTTTACGAAATTAGTTTCAAGGCCCCGCAAATTAACTTTGCACCAGGCCTCGCTTTTGTTCGGGCCGGCCCTGACAGGGGTGGCGAACCTTTATGTATCAACGTGCCATTTTTTCTAAAAAAATGTTTAATGAGGTCATAGACGTGCCGTCAAATAGTACCGTCAATGCTTCATAGTGAACTTTGTCATCGGTGGCGTGCCCAAAATATTGTGTCGCGTGCCATTGGTTCGCCATCCCTGCTCTATGACAACACACTATTTTAATATTTTCAGGAGTTAATTATCGGTTAATCTATTAATTTAACTAAATTTTGATTTCGAAAGAGTGGCACCATCTGATAGTGAATTTAAGAAAAAGATTTCAAGATTCCATAATTTTTATAATTATAAATTAAAGACAAAAAAGTAGAAAATAATTAAAATTTCTAAAAATCCTTCCTCCCCCCCCCCTTGTTTAAATTCCCCTTAAAAAATCCTACACCCTTTTATTAGTGTATCAAAAATGCACTAATAAAAAGGGTGTTTTTTAATTTTTTTAATATTATTTATATTCTTTCAACTTTTATTATTCGTATTAATCTCTAATACTAAAAATAAATAATAAAAATTGGTTTATCTAAATTTATTATTTTTATTCTTTCAACTGATAACTAAATTCTCAATCAGAATTGTAAGCAAATGTGATAAAAACGAAAAGAAAAGTATCAAAAATAATTGCAAGAGCTACTGCATCTCTTAATAATTGAGGCGTACTACTACTAGACATCTGGTCCAGTGTCAAGATCCAAGTTTACGTCATACTGCACATTCGTATCCTGCCGAACTAGTTTAGACAATCAGAAAAGCTTTTCGATTCATGATTTTTCCCCCCAGACTTTCTCCTTATCTCTCTTTAGCTTTATAATTCCTTTCTTCATAATTTTTATTTCAATAGTTTACAAATATAGGACAAATAAACTACAAATATTAGTATAACTATTTCGATTATTCTAAGCTTAAAAAAATAAAATATTTAATAAATAAATGAATGATAATTTAGTCAACCTTCAAATTCAAACGTAATTAATTCCAGAGAAGATACGAATATCCATGTTAATTTTAATAAATTAAAATTAATAATAACGAGTCATTCTGTAGTAGCGTGAATGAAAATTATTATCGACACTGCTGCCATCTATAAGAGAAAGCAACTATGATAATTCGTAGTCGCTTATTTCCAAAATAAACATTCACTTATTTCAGAGAATGGTAGCTACCAATTTAAACTGATCTGCTTACAACCGCTAATATAGCAATAAATATTTTTTACACAATTTTGAAATATCTTTAAAATTGTTATAATCAAAATTAAGTTCTGTAATATTATTTATTTCATTTGGCAATATGAAAAATTTCTCCAAAAAATTTTTAATCAAAGTACTTCTTTATTTAAAAGTTTTTAAATAATATTGTATATTTTATAAAATATTCAAAAAGTGTCTGCCGGAAAAAAATATCAAAGTAAATAAAAACAAGAAATAGTTAATGTAAAACGTAGAAATATGCGAATACAATATTCTATTACTCAAACAATGAACTATGGCGAAACTTCTCATTAAAACTTCTCTGTGCTGTATTAATTAAAATCTTTTCTTTTCTTTTTTCACTTTTAATATCTCATTAGTAAAGAATAAAGATGGTTTTAATGTCAATTTGAAACGCCTCCCTTTTACTGAGCAACGCTCTCAATACTAATTGAAAAAACTGATTTATTATTTCATTAATTCTGAAATTTCTCCTAATTAGGCATAAAAATGTCTTGCTATGTAATTAATGCACCATTTTTAACTTTCTAACGAACATGGCTGGATAATGGAAGAAATTAGCATTCAAGCATCTTTAACAGCAGACAGATTAAGCCATTTTTCAAGAGCCAAAACTATTGAACTGCACAACATATCCCGAAAAGCTTCTTCTCACAAAGTAATTTTCTTACTAACTCAGAAAGTTCTAATGGAGTCAATTCGTGCTCATATGGTACATACTGATGCGCCGAAGGAATTTAATTTTGGAATTCACAGAGCATCTTGTAAAAGGAAAAAAGGACATGGCGTTACAACTCAGCGTACAACCACTGTTTTTTCGATGACATGTATAGTTGTATTTGTCATTTGATTATGACGTCACTTGAATCGATACCATTAAAACAAGCATGCAAACCTCACGGGCCATTACGAATATTTTTGCGGCCCAGTCAGTATAATGATATACAGCTAAACAATCCTTTTTAAAAAATTCGCCCCATAATTTAAATTATTTTCATTTCTAATTACAGTACTCATTTTTTATTAATTATTCTCTAATTATTAATTATTTCTAATTTCGTCAAATTTAAATATTAATTGTAGTTAAGTGAAATAGCATTGTATCAAAATGCACAGAAAAACTTTTAAGTTCTAAAACTAAATTTAAAACAAAGTTTTCACTTTTGGAAGACAAGTTTTCACGAAATATAGAATTGGCACTATCATAATTTTATATCATTAAATGGAGGTTAGCTGGATTCAGTGTGATTCCTTGCAAGCAGTTTTTTAAACTTCTTAAAAAAAAAAAAAAATTACTTTCCTGCCAGTCCCAGAGTTATTGACATTCGCATTACGTCAATTTTAAAAGTACTGTTCAGCAACGGATTCCGAGACTGCCACTTTTGGACGATTTTACACCGGAAAGGGATGTCAGGAAATGAGTCATATGAGCGCATTTCCGGAGTTCTTTGTTAGATCACGCTCAGTAAAATGTAAATATCATCCTTCCATTCTTCACTTTCCCCCTATTTTGATGAAAATAACTCCACCCTGCGCGGAGGGTTTCCGAATCCGTTGCTAAACAATAATCTATGTGAGCTAGATTTTCTCTGAAACGAGAAATACGGAGAAAAAAGATATAGATACAAGTCGCAGGAAGAAAAATGTTTCATTCTCGTTCTATCTTTCCGTTTTTTTTGTTTTTTTTTTGCAGACTTCTCCATCAAAATAAACCAACATTCCATTTTTTTTTAAATGTAAGTTTTTTTCACACAAACCTTTTTATTTCGACATGCTAGTCTTTTGAGATGGATATTCTTTAATTAAAGTATGCATCCGAAAAATAACACCCAGTTTCTGTTTCTTATTCGGTTACAATACAAAATATCAATGCAACAAATCGCTTAAAATGTCATTTTTTTTTGTAGTCATGAAAAAAAATCCATATTTTGTAATGAACAACTAATAAAATGCAGATTTGAAATGCAAATTTATATACCTTCTCATAAAATAACAGTAAGAGTTGTAAACTGTGTGTAACACGCGCAAGTAAGTTTGTTGCTGTGGTTGTTGTTGCAGTTGACAATTTTCGTTCTGATGTGTAAATTATTTCGAAACATTTATGCAGTCCTATTTATTTATGAAGAAGCAATGCAAAATATTTTTCACAAAATAGATACCAAGATAAACATAGAACTTACAATTTTAGAGCTAAAAAAAATCGTCTGCCAGTTTATTTTTATTCGTTCACATTCTCCGTTTTATTTAACACCTGCACTTCATTTTCCTAAAGGTTTATTTTCGTGGCGTCTTCTATTTTCGATTCTTTAGAACAGTTCAGTGCATCAACCTACAAAATACGTTGACAGATCCAAGCCATTCGTTATGCGAGTGCCAAGTATTTATTCTACTCGCAATTTCTTGGATTAAGAATGACTTACTCTCTAGGTTCTGTGCAGATAAAATAACTTACAGAATTAAACAAATTTTGTACCATGTAATAATTATTGTGGCCAAATTTTCTGTCAAAATTCCTGAAGTTCTTCAAGATCTTCTTGCTTGATTCTCCCGGTTCCAGTGGCGTAGCGAGGGTCCAAATGTCTTTTGGCCCGGGGCATGCGATCATTTTCCCGCCATCTCGTCATATGTGTTTTTAAAAAGTGACATAAACACACTAACGTTTTGTCTCTACGGGACCCGCTAAGACTGGCGTCCGGGACACAGTGGCGTAGCGAGGCAAGTGGCGTACGGGTCATACTATGATTTTTTTTCGCCCCCTCCCTCATCAGTATAATTGACTTAGCTTGTATAAAGGGTGCCCAGGCCTTGGGATTTTTTCGCATTTCACTTTAAAAACTGCTATTAATGCATCATTTATAGCGCGATTGACATAGCCAGTGGCGTAGCGTGGGTAATTGGTGTTCGGGGAATAATATAATTTTTTTTATCCCAGCCGTCATCAGTGGCTTAGAAAACGTAAATGGCCCCCGGGTATTAATTTTTGGAGCCCTCATCATATTTTGCGTTAAAAAAATGTCATAAACATAATAATGTTTTGACTCCATGGCACCCACTAAAACTTGCACACCGGGCATCAATAGCCCTCTTGCCTACCGGTATCTACGCCACTGTCGGGACATCTATATTTTCCTTGACCCCTTCCGTAGCTACGTCCCTCTTCAATATTTCTACAGAGTCCTGGTTTGAATTTCAGAAAATTTGATAACTTTAGATTAACACATTACTAAAAACCTAAGGCCCAATGCACACATCCGAATTTTGTCGCTAATTGATTACCCTACACTGCCCCAAAACCGAAATCGCAGCGTGAAGTATATTGATAATAGTTGGGTAGTGCACACATGCCTCCGACAACGCTGCAGCGATGGACAAGCAATTAGCGACCATTTTATTCAGCATTTTCCTCAGGCATCGGAAGGAAATCAGAACGAACAGAACTGGTCCAGCAATTACGCGGTGTCGGACAATCAATTAGAGATAAAAATCTCATGTGTGCATCGGGCCTACGCAAAATGGCCGCTAATTGTTTGTCCATCGCCGCAGAGTTTTCGGATGTACCTGTGTGCTATCTTTTATCACCGTACTTCGCACCACACTTCGGATGCCGGACAATCAGTTTAGCGACAAAAATCGGATGTTTGTACCAGACCTAAGTCGTTTTGTTTTTTAAAAAAATCCTAATCCCTTTGTGCCTAAACCTAAAAGGTCATGAAGCAGTGAACTTCTTAGTTCTACCCGATTTCAGCTCATCTTTCTACCGGAGGAACTTAGATCCTGGTATCCATCTACAATGAAAAGGATCTCACAACCAGATGACACATCAATCAAATTCATCCTTTTAAAACATGACCTTCGGCTAGCAGAAAAAGGGGTTTCCAATGGCTGACCATTGAATAAAACGAATTGGAAACAACATTTTACAATTCTTGTTTATTAAGCTGTTATCTGTGAGGGAAAACAGGACTTTCCTTTCTTCAACTAACAAGACACGTTCATCAATGACTCAACTCATTTCAACTCTTTGCCCAAGAAAGCGAAAGCAATCAGCTCTACGGGAGGTCCTTTGAATAACCCGAACATCCCATTGCCATTCAAAAAATGCAAGGTGATAATAATTCAGACTTTTAAGGGATTGGGAAAAGTTAACGAGGGCTCTTTAGTTAGAGGAGGGGGAGGCCAGTCATAAAATTTATTACTTCCGTAATGCAGCTGTGAGTGCGGGGTTAGGCCTTGAAGCCACCGATTCGCCGAGCCCGGATGTGGATTGTTTACAGTTAAAGCAAATATCAGTTCGCGCCGGAAAGCGGCACGATTTCTTGTAAACATTTTGGCCGCTTTTAGTTGATGACAGCTAAGGAGATACCGGAATTAATTAGGATGTAGATTGCGCTTAGCAAAGTGAAAGCGATTATGTATTCCGCTAATATTTGGTAATAGGATTAGGAACATGAATTTTCTGAAAATTCTATTGCTAAATGAGTTGTTGCTGATGCTCGGGATCCTGTTGTTTGTAATCTCTTGAAAAATTAAAAATATGTTTGTTCGAATAGAGAATATTTTAAGCGAAAATATTTAAAAAAATAATAAAATACTTTAGTGTGTTGGGGGAGTTGCATTTTTTTTTTTTTTTAAATTTGGTAGCTTTCATTATACAGTCGGTAATGTGTTAGCTAACAAATCGAACAACAAATTCTTTCATGAGAGGTTTTTTTTTTTTCGAACAACAAACGTTGATTCGAATTTCGCATAAAACTAATGGTTATTATTAAGGATTAAAGAATCAGCTTAATTTTCTCTTGGTATGTCCCTTTTCAATCATTTCTATTAATTTCAATATTTTCACATTCCACATGTCTGCTAATCAAAACTCTTTAAACTTATGTTATCAATTAAAGTTTAGGAGTTTCAGTAAATATGTGTTCAGGAGTTAAGCCACATTATAATTGCAGATTGGAATAAGCAGAATCTACGAGTAGCAACCAACATTTTGGGGAGACCTTTCAATGAAAGAGATAAATTTGAACACTTCCCATCTCCGCGTATTCTAAAGTCTCGCACTACTGTCAGCTACTCCTTGGAGGTACCGACATTAACAAAATACTTACAGATATTACATTTCTTCTATTTTATGAATTTTAAACAAAAACTAGTAGGACGTATCGCCGTGCAAGCGCTAGTCTCTTTGAGATAGCTCAGCTCTGGATAGAACGTAATGCGCATGCGCAAAATCAATGTTATTGGCTCCTTTCTTCACTGAGTGTCTTTTTAACTAGCAAAGAATTACATATCCACCTCAAAAATGCATGAAATTTGGTTTGATGTCTTATAAAAATTAGAAATTGGTAGATGAAATATTGAAATTTATGGATAAACATACATGAACAATGAATCGAGATAAAATTAATTATCTTCAATACAGTAAAACCCAGGGAATCCGAACTAATTGGGGTTGACCTATGTTCGGATTATGGGGAATTTGAATTATCCGGGAAATTCGGTAAAATACTCTTGATATACCAAATACAGTAAAGTATTGACTCTAGGTGCTCTGAAAGAGCACACGGCGATTCGAACGGTAAAGTGGCAAACAAGCTGAGGGTAAAAAGAAGATATCTGATTTGTTTCTACTAATGAAGATGCTGTATTCATTCTTAGAGACCACTTCAAGTACTTCTTTTAAATTAGGAATAAACATTAGCTTTGTTTCTGATTCGTAATTGTTATTTTTCCTTCATTTTTCAGTAAAAATTTTTTAGAAAATTAAAAAAAAGAAAAGATGTTCGCATTATCCGGAATTTCGGATTCTTGGGGTTCGGATTCCCGAGGTTCTACTGTATTTTGATGTAAAAGCTTAGAAATTAGGAGGAAAGACAGGTGCTTTTGAATGTACAGGTTTTCAGTCCTTCATATTCTTAGATCATAGCTGCAATTAAGTAGGAAGTGTCGAAATACCACAGTAAAATTTGAACCTTTGCCAATTACTTTTTTAAAAAGTCTTTGACCATCGAAAACACCGATAGCTTTGTTTACTACGACCTTCTTAACATGAATAAGGAAAATGATAAATCAAAACTGTAATATAAATAAATAAAAGTTGCGTATCGAATTCTTTTAAAGTGACACATGATTCGACTAAAATGTATCTAGAGTCAAGGAAGTTGTTAAATAAAAGTCTGCTACTTCGTAATTTATTTTTTCCCCGACAATACATATTTAACGATTGAGATTTCAGATTACATAAAATTCTAAAAATGTCAAGTAATTCTTCTTAACTAGCTAGTTTTATATATATATGTATGTATACGGTGTCCACTTTAAACGCTGCCCAAAAGCTAATTTCTAAACCGTAAGAGAAAAAATGCTGTAAATGACATAAATAATCATATTTTGTGCTTTTCGAGTACATAAATAAATTGCTGAAAAAATTACGTATTCTCAATTTTTATACAGCTCCCGGTCCTATTAGTCATATCCAGTGGCGAATCCAGGGGGCGGCTATGGGGCTGCAGCCCCCCAGAACTAAGTCAAAATTCTTGATTTTATTTAAAATCATTATAACTGTTTGTTCTTAATTTGCCTTTCTTTAAAAAAAATAATAAAAACGTGACAAAATTGATTTCTGGCTTGACAGGCTCGAAAAGTTTCCTACTTTTCTAGTCATTCCACTTGTAGCGTTGACATTTTTTGGCTAATTATTTCACTGTATTTTTAATTAAATTATCGAAAGTTTTTTATTGTTCTTTATTATTCTTATCATCAGGTGAGTAAAGTCTGTAAAGTTAAAGCGTTTTGGTTTACATAAGCCATGAGAATCGACATTCGTCACGATGATACAAAATTTTTATGACCCCCCCAAATCCTGGATTCGCCACTGGTCATATACAGTGGTACCTCCCTTAACGGACACTCCCGAATAGCGGACACCTCTAATTAACGGACATTTTTACGAGTCCCGGTCCTTCTATATCGGACAATCCATGTTATTTCCTCTGGATAACGGACACTCCGAATAGCGGACAAGTATTTTTGAAAAGCTTTCAATTATTTTGGCAAACATTTCAAAATTATTCTAACAAGCAAGCTAAAAATATATGTTTATGCGTCTTTACAACGAACTTTTCCCGACTCCTCCCTTCCGTGCTTGACACAATGAAATTCGACCCTAAAATGTGCACAATGGCATTCTTCTGCCCCCCGCACCCTTTTTTTTTCTTCCTGTTCTTCCAAAACTCCCCTTGTTTCTTGCAATTTAGAGGCGCGAAACCTGTTTTGGGGGGTTTGGTCTTTAATGCAAGATAAAAGGATTAACACACAATTAAAAGGTAAAGTAGTGAATAGTTATTCTTTTCTTACCTAATTAATTTTTCATTTTTAATTAAAAGTGCAGCCGTAATTTGCAATCAAATGTCAAACAGAAGTGCAAAAACTTTTTAAATGAAAAGGTTGTCCTCCCCAATAGCGGACACCTCCGAAAAACGGACAAAACTTTTGGTCCCGTGACTGTCCGCTTTTCGGAGGTACCACTGTATAAATAAAATATTTTTGTCACACTAACATTAGAAATAAAAAAAGTTTCACTCTTCTACGACTAAAACTGACTGAGTTATGGAGCTTTGAATATCGCCGACTTAGAAAACTTCAGGTCATTTCAATGGCTGCCTTAAGGAAGATCCACCGTTCGATGAGCAGCGCTTGCTCGACGCGGCTGCTGATTGGTTTCAAATTGTGAAATTCGAAGCTCCATAACTCGATATGTTTTAGTCACAGAAGAATGGAACTTTTTTTTTTGTTTAAAAATGTTAGTGTGTCAAGAATATTTTACTGTTACCGATATTATTATTTGTAAACCATTATTGTACCCACCAGGAAAGTGAGAAGCTGCTTACTTATCTGGCGACTTGTCATCCAAATATTTGAGGTGCCCTCCTGGGGCTCAGATGATCATATTTCCGGACGGGGTGGGCCTTAATTAGAATGCAGACAGGGACAAAATTTTAGAGCAAAATTCTTGTTTAGAAAGAAACTAAAGACTGGATTTAGTTACTATACTGGACTATATAAGAAATTATTCTTTGTCTGGCCCATCACCCGCCAAAAGGTCACGTGCAGCTATTAACTATCTACGCACACAACAACTAACAACTCCCGTAATTTTTCATCAGCCACAGAAGACTTATTCTTAGGGTTACCATAATTTTTTTAGTTGAAATCCGGACACACCGGGGTGGGGGGTGAAGGGTCTAGTATGGTATGAAATTAGGGGTATAATATGGTGTGAAATTCTAAAAGTTGTCTACAACACTCTTTCATAAAACAAGCACAGAATAGAGTGGGAAAGTGAATAGTGAGGTGAAAGAATATACAATTTTTATTAATTGTTGGTAATTCAAAAATATAGTAATGAAAAACAGAATTAAAACAAAACTGTTAAAAATTTTAATTTTCAGTTTGAACTGGGGCCTCATCGACTTTCTCATCAACAATCGATGTAAACAGTATAAGGAATGGATTTTCTTTAATTGGCAGAATGACGTCAGCTTTATCGAATGCGTCAGATTTTCTCAAATACAACCAAGTTTCTCCCTCGTCGTATTCTTTACTGTTGAAAATGCGGATATTTTGAAGATCAGGACACCAGTCCGGACGTGAGCTTGAATTCCGGAAGAAATCCGAACGTATGGTAACCCTATTTATTTTTGAATTCAGTTTTATTTACCAGCAGATCGTACCAATCTAACTTTCAGACCTATTTTTTTAAAATGGTCATTTTTGCGCCCTCCCTCTGTTTCCACCCTTAGCGGGGGGTGTCCCCTGCTCTTACATATACTTTGGAAAGGAAGAGGGTGGCAAATAGCGATAAGTTGCCATCGCACTAGAAGGGTTATAAGGTCAGTGGGTGGTCACTCAGTTTCCCCAACTGGCTTTGAGAAACCCAGATGTAATCTAAATCTTTCCTGGAAGGAAACACAGCCCAGCTGTCATCTGTCAGGGAAAATGTAAACAGGCTACGAGCAGATCTTTTTGGCTCAGTATCACTTTCACTTGAGTGACCAGAAAGTGTATTAAAGTACCAGGGCAGTCCTGATTTTAGATTCTTTGTCCTGGATTGAAAGAAAACAAAAACCCGTCCCAGAATCCTTGCCATTTTTATAATTAAGAAGTTGATATTGATTTTTAAAAAGATTCATTTGAATTAATTTAAAAAATTAGAAAATGAAGAATTCCCCATTGCAATTGTATTACGATGCATAGAATACAGTCATTCTAGTTTAGGGAATAATTCGAATTCCATATCATAATTTCTTTCAATATCATTGAATTCTGTATGCTGGCTCGTGCTATTATTAGAGTTAATGGTAAAGTGGCAAAACGTCTCGGTTTCCAACTTTCTATTCCGGTTTGGCATCTTCACCACTATCAATATCTAGTGTCTCAGGTAAAAGTTAAAAAAATCTGAACATTTTACTAGAAACGAATTTACGAAGAAATAAACTTATTACTTTTTCTTTCGTTGTGTCTAGAGGTTTTTCTTGTATTAAGCATTTGGAAAGATTATCATCAAGTAATGTGATTGAAGTTTCAGCCTCAAGTATTTAATAAAAGAGGCAACCACGCGTTGTAACAAAACTTATGATATTATTGAAAAAAGCAAATTTTTAATTGAAAGGTAGTTTTAATTGAAATATATACATTTTCAATGAAAATGTATATATTTCAATTAACGCGTACTGTTCTACTGTATATACATTTTCAATGAAAATGTATATACAGTAGAACCCCGCTAATCCGAACTAATTGGGACCGGTGCCTGTTCGGATCACAAAAAATTTGGATTACCCGAAATTCCGATAAAAATAGAAAAGAAAAAGATGTGTGCTAAAAAAAATGTAAGCTATAAGTACTCAGTACTACTATCTCTTGAATTCTTTTATTCAAAAGCAATAGAAAGAGAACATGTCTCCCCTTTTCATTATAATAATGGATGTGCTCCTGGATGAAATGGCCTTATCTTACGGCGAATTGCATTAGTTTCTTCAATGTGTACAAAATTATGCATGATGAAAAGGTCATTTTTTGTTTTTAGCATGCATATTTAAATCTTTTCAGGTAATCTTTTCAATTACATATAATTTTCGAAAATAAAATCGGTTCGGATTAACCGGAATTACGGATCAGCAGGGTTCGGATTAGCGGGATTCTACTGTATTTCAATCAGTATCGAGTTTGTTATTTTAAACCTAGCTTAAAAGTAATAGAACGTGTATTATTATTATTATTAACTACTGTTTAAATAGCTTTACAATTTCTACTACTGTTTAAACAGCTTTAAAATTGCATTAGCAAATAATAAAAGTTAAATTGGCTTAATCCAAGACTTAAGTTGAAAATTGTAATGCCACTTACCGTTTTGCAAAAATTGTGAACGGAGGTTTTGAGTTCATGAACTACCTATAAACCCCTGCGCATAATCGTTTCGACATCCCGTGATAATCACTCTACCGAAATCGATGAAAGACTAAAGAGACCCGAAATCTCGGATTAGCAGAGCATTCCCAGTTTTTGACTCGGTGTCCCTGTTTGAAAAATGCCAAAGATTTGAATAAAATAGTCTGGATTTTTCTGATTTTTACTTACAAATAAAGAGTTCAAGTAAAAAAAAAAAGTTTTGTTTAATTTATTTAGATTTGCGATGAAAAAAATTAGCATATTTTGGTGAATAATTACATTTCTTTTAAAGTTATTTCTTTTACGTATAGGCTAGTGCAATCAGTAGTATCAAGAGTAAATGACCCACGTCCAATCCGGGTTTTTAACTCGTTCTCCAGGATTGATACTCTTCGTCTCAATTTCAAGATCATCTGGGACTGAAGTTAAGAAAATCTGCTCACTTTAACAAAGTTTGGTCACATAATTTTTTATGTTACCAAAAAAAAAATGCCATTTTAATTTTTTTAAAAATAAAAAAAGTTTCATCGAAACTGTATTTTGAAAGTAAATAAAATAGAATCATTTAATCACGTGCCACGTCTAAATCCTATCGCAATAGAAAATGAAAAACAAGTGAAATCGTTAAATGCATTAAGAAAACAGAGATTGTGAAGTTTACATCAGTCTTCGTTATTAAACAAAAATATTTATTTTTTAAATTTTTATTTGGAGAAAACTTTCGACATAATGGGGTCGGGAGGGGGAAGAGAAACATCTGTTCCATATTCCAAAGAAAATTATTCTAAGCGTACCAAAATATTTTTAAAGGCTAACAACTTTTTAAAAAGTCGTCTGCGATCCATTTAAGTTCCTTGGCCATACTAATCGGCCTGGTTTATTGTATTGATCAACTCATTAGAATTTTCATCTTCCTAACATCTGCTGGTAATGGAGCAGTGAAGAGCCAAGTTTGCATTTTCTTGTCTTTTTGCTTTTAATTGTTTGTTTTCATCTTTTTTATTCCCGCATTCTTTATATGCCAGACAAAATGTCTTTCGATTGTTCTGCAATAATATGTGGCAACAGATGACGCGATGCTGATTTTTTCCCCCCTTCCCGGGTACAAAATACTTTTTTTAAATTATTTTTTTCACCTCTTTTCATAAGAAATTTCAATTTTTTTTATTAAAAGTTTTCTGTCTTTTTAAAAAATGATGGGAAGTAAAATACTTTTTAGACTCACGACTGATTTATTTCGAAATGTATTAATTACTATAAATTCTTGGTTTAAATACGAAATTTTAATTTCTGACAAAATGTAGGATTAATAATTAATTGTAAAAATAACTTTTAGTTTAAAGAACTGTATACTAAGAGCTGTTTTTAAAACTAAAATAATTGAAGGACCTTCCGAACATTCATATTTATTTTTACATTATATGGACCAACAGAGTAGTGTGGATAAGTGTTACTATAATTCATTATTTTGGTAACTATTTGCTTTATTGTTGCATAATTTCCTATAACGAAATTGAAGAATTTAAATAATACAAGATCGAATAAATATTTATGTGCGAGGTGAAGCCATTTTGCATTAATTTTTCCAATAACATCAGGAACGCATATTCATTTTAATATGTTGAATAACTTTTTTTTTTACAGGAAAGATTATATGGACCAGGAATTTGGTTCATTCTGAAATATAAATGATAAGTTTAATTTTAATAACTTCATTAATATCCTGGGAGGCAAAATGTTATTAGAATACTGAGTATTCAAATTCGGCCAAGTTTCCCTTCGGAGGCGGGAACTCCCTAAGGAAGCTTTCTTACTCCTCCATGGTTCATGTTCATCACAAATATAAACCATGTCCCAATCTGCCTAGCAACCTTAGCAAAAACACAACCATGGGAACTGTGACGGAAGGGCAGTGACCTTATACTTTTTATGTGTGTCACTAAAGACGAATAACATCTCTAATTGCACATTTTTCTCCCTCTAATATATAATTTGTTTCCTAGTTTATCATTTTTCAATAGAATGACAAAACTAGGATACTTCAGTTCTTGCAAATAAAATTATTTTGGATTTAAAAGGAAAAGTGCACCGGAATAATTCACGAAGTGAATCGGAAAGTGTGTAGTTTTGGTTTTAATTTTATTATCCGATTAATTTTCTAGAATGTCACAGAAGCACAATTCATTTTTCTAAACTTATAAACTAAAATTAAGTGAAATAAATTAAATCAACCATAGACTTCATAATTCGATACGAAAATGTAATCAATTCATTACTGCACCAATTTCATTTCGAGACCCATTATTGTATAGCAACGGATTCGGAAACCCCCGCGCTTTTGCGCATACGCCGGGAGGAGTTATTTTCATCAAAATAGGGGGAAGTGAAGAATGGAAGGGTGATATTTACATTCTACTGAACGTGAAAGAACTTCGGAAATGCGTTCATATGACTCATTGCCTGACACCCCTTTCCGATGTAAAATCGTCCAAAAGTGGTAGTCTCGGAATCCGTTGCTGAACAATACATTTGATGCCTCTACCTCACAACTAAAGAAACAGTGGCGTAGCGACCGGACGACAAATTTAGGGGGGCGCCACGGAGCTAAAATATTACTGCGTTTTTGTCAGTTTTAACGTTAAATACGATGAGGCATCAAAAAAATACCATGGCCCGGACTCCGTTTACATAAACAAAGTCATTGATGATGACGGGGGATAGGGGCGAAAAAATATTACCCGGGCGCCTCTTATCCTCGCTACGCCAACGTGCAGTTAGGTAAAGTGTCAAGACTTCCGCTATTAGATTCTTAATTAAAAGTAAATAATTTAATTTAAAAAAATACTAACTAGATTTAATTTTTAATGAGTCAAACCTTCATCTTTTTCTTACACGTAAAATATAGTAGTTCCCGAATTGACTACCAATTCGGGATCTCCCCTTAAATATCTTCTGTTGACCTATATTAGAGGACAGGCACATCTATTTTTGTCGTGTGAATTACCGATTCCATTACGCTGTGTGCATAAACTTCTAAAGTATTGTATAGATTCTTCGTTCAGGCAAATTGTTAGCACAGTCAAAAAAAAAAAAAGTGTCATCTACTTAGATAGAAAAGAAAACTCAACATTCAAGTAGTTTTTTTTTTTCACTTCATAATTTGCCTACGCTTGTTTATTTGTTGCGGGTTTTATGGCACAACAGCCATATTAGGCTATCTATGGAATGCCTGCATTTCATATATTGCTGGTAGCACTTTTTTTTAACATTACAATTAAGAGTTCTTTTTAAATTGTTCGTTGCTTTTTCAAGACAAAAATTGATCATCGTAGAAAAGTACGTTTTCGGCATTCACAGCTTGACATAGATAGCAATAAACCTGCGTGTAAATAAAGTTAACGTTCCACGATTTTTAAAATTCGGGCTACCGAAAGCAGCTTTCCGTCACGCGAGATCTCGTGAGACTAAGTTCACGCAGCTGCGGAAGAAGGAAAAGAACAAGACAAAGGCATAAGCTCGCCGTTTGTTCTCCCAGAGCCACCATTTGGTGACGTAAAAGAGTCACGTACACGAACTGGAAGCCCAGCTGGTGCGATTCTGGAGAATCTTTATAAAATTTTCCAGATATGCCCTCTTTCTTGGGCATTAGTATTCTGTGGTAGCATCTCACAACCGACCTGTGACAAATCTCGGCATCCATCTCTGATGGTGGCTGTTCGGGAACCCGGCTTATTTGGAGGCCTAAATCGGGGTTTGGGGACACGCTGAAAAATTATAGGGTATTCAGAAAAAAAAGCAATCTCGGTGTTGATGGGTCTAATGAATGCTAATGCATTTGAATTAAGATGCGTTCATGTTAACGGTGAATTTATAAATAGCCCCATCTGGAGGTGTTCGGCATCTGCTTGAAGTGCTTGGTAAATGAATTTGTTTTGTGTTCTTTAAAACACCCGTTAACTAACAGCTGTGACATTATCTATCCATAAAAGTAAGCTACCGCTCATTGTTTTATTGCTTTCCCATGTATATAAAGAAAGCATTTGTTGTAACACTACCTCCTTTTTTTTACCGACAGATTTTCGGACCCTTTGCGATTGTGGGTTATGATGGCACTATCAGCTTTACATATATCAATAAATAATTAGAAATTCTCTTTAAAAATTTCATTAAAACGGATTTTTTTTTCATTATTCGGAATTAAATTATTTAAATGAAATTTTATTCTCTAAAAAATTATTTAATAGATATTTTTAATTTTTCTAAAAATTTATATAGTAAGTAAACTTAACAACGCCGAATTTAAATGAAGGGTTGCTAGTGGGACTACTCCCCTTGATTGCTCGGGTTGCCATATTGGCGACGAAATCGCGTGTGTTCCAACTTGTGGATCCAACCCAGGTGGTCAAATGACGAGGACGATACTTGAGCCGGGCAACACTTCATGAATTACAGAAACAAATGTTCATATTATTAACTGATCATAAATACTGCATAGAGTTTCATGAAAATTTCGAAATCAACTGAAATATTAACGTTCAATGTCGTTTTAATACTATACAATTTGGTCAAAACGTTGCTATTTCACCAAAATAATTTTTTGCAGTTAATAATTATGTCTGCATTATTGATACAGCAGTAGCCTGAAATCGAAATAAATTTATTTAAAAAATGGTAAAATTCAGAATTGTTATTATCTGCATCTTCGTGATTAGTTAATCAAATAAGTTTTCATAAGAATGATATCTAAAAGTGTTTTTAAAATGAAATCTCATTAGTCACACTTCTAATTAAACACGATTTAATTACTTGAAAGTAAATTACTTTTTTTATAAGACGTACTGCAAAAACCTTTATGACAAATATATTAACTTGTAACAGCTGCTAAAAAGAATTTCCGGTCAAATTACAGGCAAAAACCAAACAAACCACTTCGGAGTCTGTAAGTATTCGATGTAAAATAATCAATTAAAAACATCAGATTTATTCATTTATTTTTTCCTTATAAAAATAATATTAAATACAAGTAATGTATAATGAAAAACATGAATGTACATTGATGAATATCACATTTTACTCACATGAAGAGTTTTCTATCTAACTGAAATTATGTTAAATAATGAATACACAGATCTTATCAATAGGGTAACGACTTTTTAAAATTTCCCATCAACATCACTGAACGCCAGGCATAAAGTACTTCACTTATCACAGTACGTTAAAAATTCAACATTTTGCTATATTAAAAGAAAGCTTGCCCACTCTGATGGAATGTTATTGACCAGAAAAAGTTATTTCAACAGTTGAAGACAATCAATCAACGAAATATTCCTTTTCGTCTGCCACCGAAAAATCTCCTGGAAGATGGCCAAATTCATTCAAGGTCAAGAAGGGGGAAACGAATTTTTTTTTTTTAAAGCATGAATTAGACGGTCATCAATCAAAAATAATTCTGCATGCAATGAGTGGCGAATATTACTATACAGTGTCTGTTTCCATATAAAACAGAATAAGTTAGGTACACGTAGATGCATAAACAAACAATAGCCAGAGAGGTGAAAATAACAATGACACGTCTCATTTAACATAACAAGCAGAATTTATATCTTTCTACTTTTGTTATTGCTGATCTTTATAGAAAATGGCAATTTTGCATGGAAAATTATTGCAGCTTTAATATGTTTCGATACTAAAATTTATTAGTTATTAACGTAGCTTTATGATGAAAAAAAAACTTATTAAATAAGTTTTAGTTTAGTAATAATTACGAAACTAATTAACCCTTTGCAGCGCAGTGTGCCAGCTGATGGCACACCTAATTTCACTCGCTTCTCCACCGTTAAATTCAACTGTAAATGGAAAATAATAGGTTTACGATAGGGCTAATAGTACTCCTTTTAGAATGTATGTAGCAGCATAATGAAATTTTCTTTTCGGAATAGGAATTATTAGAGATAAAATTTGGGAAAATTCCTTAACTCAGAGATAAGAAATTTTTTCAGTTCTGGACGTTCACAATTTTAGCAAATTGACTCGAAAATTTTCCTCCAATATACTTGAAGTTTTAATTTATGATTTTCTGTAAGATTCAACAATATCTTTTGAGTGTATCAGGATGACAGCATCTAAGGGGGTTCTCATATGAGGGGGTGACCCCAAAGAGGGACGCCCCCCTCCCCCCCCGGAATGAAGTAATTTTTTTTATAGTCTATGTCTAGACAATAAACTAAACCCAATCATAATGTTTTTTCATCATATTTCAAAAGATTTAATTCCTTGCACCGCAAAGGGTTAATTATGCTTTGCCAGAAAAATACTTTTAATAAAGGAGAATCATTTCGTAAATTTACTAATCATTTGGAACTTTTTTTAAAATTAGATTAGTTTACTTTGAATAATGGCATTTTGAGTTATTGAATTTTGTTTCAAAAATTATTGCCAATGAAATCTGATGGTAAAAAAAATAATGAATGGATTATTATGGTGCCAGGTCCTCGCCTAACCGCACGGCACGATCCACAACTTGCATCATTCCCACACGAACAGCCATTCGCAGCTTTTCTGGAACTTGTTTTAAAGGTTCAAGCAGGGACAACAAAAATAATCGATCACTATCATCTTCTAGCGTTTTTGGAGCACTTTCTGTTGTCTGAGCTTTCCCTTCTATCAGCTGGATGTTGGGTTGCAACATTCTGGTCAAATCTGAATCATCATCAAGATCAATATCAATTTTACGTCTTTTCGGTCTTCGTAACGTACTGGGTCCAGGTGTAATATCATCCTCATCAATGAGGTAGATATCATTGACAGTTAACTGTTCGGTACTCGACGACGTATCTGCTGCATAGTTGGGCGATAAATTGTCTGCATTGCTGATTGATGAAATGTCTGTGGCATTAAGTGATGCATCGGTGTTGCTGAATGTTGAAGCGTCGGTACTGCTTGAAGTATCGTTCGTTGTAGGTTCTGCATTCTTTGTCCCATTGATCGATTTATTCTTGTTCATTACTTTGTGAAGGAACGATAGATTTTTATAGAATACATACGGAGATTTTCTCGACGTAGCAATACCTCGTTGTGCCATTTTCAGTCTCTGGCATTCTCTGTTGAAACAGTCTCGCGCACTTTTCCATTTTCTTTGCAATATTCTACCTGAAATAAACAAAGAAGACATTTAAAGAGAAAAACATTGAATTATAGTCTAAAATCATGATTAGAACTTCCATTTTAAGTGAATTTTATCATTTGTTATATATATATAAATTAATTTTACAGCAAATATAAAATTAATACAAATAAATATGCTCTACAGCAACTTATTTAAAATGTTGCGATTAAAATGTTCCAAATCCATTCATGTACGTGATGAATTCACTTAAACACTCGAAATAATAAAGATGATAGCCCTGCTTTCTGAAGCCAGATCGACATGGCCAACTTCTATTTCAGTCGGGTTCGTTTTGTTTCAGTGGAATTGCTCCTGATCGAGACTCGGTTTGTATCTACTTTTCTGTTAATTCTATTGAAATGTATAGAGAGATGAAAAAATAAAATAGACAACTGGCATTGCAAAATTAATGAAAATGCAATGTTTCAGGATCATCATACACCAAAATTACTTTATTGAAATAAAAATGTTTCAATTTCCATTTCGGCTCGATATGGAGGTTTTTATTTCGGCTCTAGTCTAGCCTATATATGTTAACCCTCCGACTACCGAATTTTTTAAAATCACTATTTAGATAAAACGTTTGCAGACATGTTCAAATACCGTTGAACCAAGCGAATTGTTATTTATATGCAAGGCTTTATCTGTATAATATGATACAACGCTAAAATAGTACTAAGTAAACACATTAACTTGCGGAAATCGCGGGATAAGCAGTCAGAGGGTTAATCCTCGTTAAATGCTTAGTTGTAGAAATATAAAAACGCCCCTCTTCCCGAAATGAGGGGGATAAAAAATACCTTTAAATTATTTTAAAATAAGAAAGAAATTAGAAGTTCCTCCCCCATATTGCTGCTTTTCACATCTCACTACAAGGTATTTATTGCCCTTGAAATTCATTTATAAAAAAAATATTTTGCACCTTTATAAAAAGTTTTTTAAAAAAATCTACACAGAAACCCCTATCCCTTCTGAATAGTAATTTTCAGTTCAAAAAGATGAAATTCTTTCAATTCCAACTTTTTCACACGAATAGCCTGAATGTTAATAATTTCCATAAAATTGACTTTCAATACCATTTTTACATTATCTGGGGAAAAATGCCAGCTGAGAATCTCTTTTGCAAAAATGAATTTACGATCATAAACTGATCAGACAATTAAACTACCCAATCCAATAGGAATGGCGATACATTATTCAATGTGAATTTCATAAACTACTTATTTTTTAGTATTCATTATGTATACTAAAGTTATTGATATATTTACACACAAATTAATCAATATTCTATCTTATAAAATCCTATATATTCAAATCCAAAATTATTTAAATTCAGGGATTTCCATCTGTAACCCTAAAATACATTGAAATAAGGGTCCGTCCACAAATGATGTCACGTTTGGAGGGAGGGGAGGGGGTTCGTGAAATTGTGACAAGGGGGGAGGCGGTAACAAGAAGTGTAACATCACACATTTCGGTTAAAATAAAAACATTTAAAATCAGTATATAAATGTTGAAGTTATTTTGAAATTACCAGAATTTGAGGGCATTTTTTTTTAAATCGGGGCTAAAATAACCTTCATGTGATTTTTTTTTTCACTTATATTCCTTTCTTTTCGAAAAAGGCATTCAGGGTAGGTTCTGAAAATATGGTAGCAGCAGAAATTCATCACTATTAGAAGAAAACTTCCCCTTGTCACACCCTTGAAATTTCCAACAAAAGCTACATCGCCCCACTTGGGTGAGTGGTAGAACTGGTAGTGGCACAAACAGGTTGATCTTATTGAGGCGTTTTTTTTATTTTTTTTTATTTTATTCAATCTGTTTAAGAGTATTTTGTGTTCATAAAGTAAAGATAAGATTTAAAGCAAAACATATCAAATTCCAAAATACTACTGTTTTCAATAGCTCTTTTATATTAATATTTTATTACTAATGTATATTAATTAGGTTTTTGTTGTAAACCTTAATCTCATTTCATACAAAATAAGTACACATATAATCATTATTATTGCTATGCTCACAAATGTCATTAAAACACATAGTTAAAGTTTAAAAATAAAATTTGAAATATGATCTATAACGTAGTGCTTTGTTTCTGAACTGCAAGTATATGTTTATGTAATATAGTGTGACAAGGGGAGGGAGGGGGTATGGTGAAGTGTGATACTTTGTGACAAAGGGAGGGTCAAAAATATTGAAAAAAAGTGTGACATTTATAGACAGCCCCTAATATGTCTTGTTGTATGGGTTATCTTAGAGTATATTTTATTAAAACAAATGGCATAATTATGAGGAAAAGAGGTAACTGCTCATGGAATTATTTAATTTAAAAGGCATAAAATTATCAATTTCATCAGTTTGAAACTGGCTCATACAACAGCATTTGTTTCAACATTCTGGATACTTAGTATTTTTAACCATGACACAATATATGGCCTTTACGGCACAGCATATACACGATCTCCACAAAACTCTTGCAACAATAAAAAAAAGAGGTCATAGTACACAACAAGACAAACAATATTTGTTGCAGTACCAGAGAGAGTGCAATCCATTCAAACTATGTGTATTCCCCATAACAGGTGAAAAGTTACTCATCCACATCAATCCTTTATTTGGGAGGTTGGAGGCAAATGCCATTCCCACCACAGAAAACCGAAAAGAAGCTACTCAAAAGGGCTTCTGTGGACTTCACTGCATAGTTACATACTGGGGAAAAAAGGAACTAATACACTCTTAGACGAATTCAGTTGTACCAAGGGTTTCAGTTGTATCAACGCCCCTCAAATTAGCTTCCGAGGGTTGACCTTGTCTGCAGGAACAGATTTGTACAAGAACATCTTTGAAAGAATCTACAGGTTCATGTGTACTCCATTGAGACGAGATGCTAGAAGTATGGAGGCCAAGTTGCTGGGACAAACACAAACCATAGAGAATACACTGTGTTTAAATAGGATTTGATGGCAGTGGGTAAAGTGTGCCGGAGCACAATTGCGTATAAGCCACTTGCAACATTGTGAGCTGAACAAAAATGCAGAAAACAGATTCCCGAAGGCAGACCGTTGCACGTAGTACTAGCTGTCCACCACAAGAACTCTGTTTGCCAAGTTGTCAGCAATCACTATAGAAACAGGTTATCATAGGAAGAAACCATTTTTAGTAGGTAGACATTCATTCAAGTTTGTTACATTGGCACACTCAGCTCCAAATGGGAAGAAACACGCCGCTGCAGCAAAACTGAGAAAATGAATGGTCAACTACCACTGCAAACTGACATCAAGAAAAAATAAAACCCCCAACTTCCATCGGATACCTCATATTCGAAATGGATCTTCCCTAACATAACCATTGCCATAGCAACTGCCATCAACTAGACAGTTTGGTGGACAGACGGTATGAATTAGGTATGCTAGGTTCTGCTGCATCCTATCGAACCTCTTTTTCTTACAAAAGTCCTCAAATATCCTGTAGCTTTACCCCTTAATAGTTGTCATTGATGATATAAAAAAAAAAGAAACACATCCACTAAGTTTCAGCAGAAAATTTTCCATATACAAAACAAAATACCTTTCCTCAAATATCCAAATCAATATCAAATATCCAGATTTCTTATAATGCTCAGATTATCATTCATTGTTTTTAGATATGGAGAAACAATGCATATTTGAATTTCATCAAAAACAGAATGGTAGATTCAAATTTATTAGGCGACTGAATTTTTTTCAGCTTCATTTACTTTTCAGCAACAATGGTTGGAATTTAAGAACTTAACAACAAGTTAGGCTCGCCAATGAATCGTAAGAATTTTTTAAAAAGCTGAATAAACTTCATATTCAGAAAAGACACAACTATATAAGAACAGAACAACAACAAAAAAAAACTGAGGTAATTTTATTAAATATGGGCATAATTATGTGAATATTTTTGAGATACATTTAGGACATCATTAATCCAGATGAAAGAGATACACGAAGAACCATTGGGGGGGGTATGCAAAATTAAAATTGTTAATGGCGGAAACAAGAAAACGTAAGTGATTAAAAAACTAGAGATTTTCCCCCCCAAGTTAATACTTGCTATTTAATAACTATACCATTTGAATAGGTGATTATTATGGAGCATAATTTTTAGACATCTTTATAAAGTTAATGCGAAATATATTACAATACTGATTTCATCTATTTTGGCATCGTAATAAAACTATTGTAAAAACACAAAAAAATGAAAAAAAAAAAAAAAATACATTCAGCAAATGTTATCAATTTGAGTCAATTCACTCTTAAGTTAACCTAAGCCCTTAACATTATCGATAAAAACTTCTTTGCATAGATGGATTGTTAGTGGTGCGGGATGAGGATATGACAGTAAGGGGGACGCGAAAATATAAAGATTAATCAAGGAGTGAGCGAGGGTATAAAGGTTGGGAAACCCTGCTTTAGAATGTGGGTTAGTGGGAGGAAAAACCTCCTTCAATGCGAATTCTGATGAAGAACCAGAAAAATACTTATCCCTCTTTTAAAGTAATTAGAAGATACTGCCTCCTGTTCCCCTGTAACAATCATAGATAGGGTTGCCATAATTGCCAAGCTTTGATATGGGATATTCAAGGGCTAAATATAAATATGAAAAAAGTGGGTAGGTAATGATTCATTTTACTCTGATAAAAAATAAAGTTTAAGCGAACAAAAAAGGAGCATGTAGAATATTATTATTCAATTAAAAATATCAAGCCAGTGATAATTTTAATACAAAAATTTAAACAGAAAAAAGCTAAGCCTTCAATATTACATTTTAAATTAATGGTTTATAAATCCTGTGACATGAACTTTTACCAGTTGCAAACCCTTTTTTAGCAGAGAAAATTCTGACTCAACCCATTCACAAAATTTTTTTTAACAGTTCCTAATGTACACAGAAAGGAACATAAAATGGATTACAAAGAATTAAAGGTAAACAAAGAATTAATAAAATATTTCTAATGCAAACTCTAATAAAATGTTTCCAACTAAGATGGCTTTATAACTTATCTTTGCTAATTGCTACTGTTGAAGATTAATATAACGATACTCCGTCCACATTTGAACGACCTCCGAACCATCCGACCGAACGACCAATGCTGAAAAATAAGATGAGAGTATGTCCCTTTAATATTTTTATGATCCCAAGAGCATGCAATCACACTTGGGACTAGACGCCAGAAGTTCTAATACACGAATACTGACATAAGGAATAAGAAATAAAATGAAAATTTAATACACAAAGAGCTACAAGAATACTTCGTTGCTGTAAAGAGATAAATGGGAGACCTACAGAATTTGAACTGGCGCCTAGATTGGACAGCCATCATGATTTCAACTCTACTAAATATTTGGGCAAATTATGTTGCAATGATGCAAAGGTGGTATATGCAATCATTTTCAGAGAAAGTGCTATGTGGTTATAGATAGAGAACAAGTGTTTAGATTTAGATAACTTCAGTTAAATAATTTAACAAAAGACTAACAGCCCTTATGCTGTTTTAAAGCAGCAAAATATGTTATTATATCCTCAGAGAGAAAATTTGTATGGCTACAGTTGACTGTAATAATTTTATTAACAACTTAAGGACATAACCCGAGTTAACTCGTTCTAAATACTGTACGTTTCAAAATAAGTCTGTCCTTAACCTTCTGACTGCTTATCCCGCAGGTAGGAAGCAAGTCCATTTTCTGCTGCATCCTGTGATTTTCGCAAGCTAGTGTGTTTACTTTGAATTATTACAGTGTTGAATTGTATTATACTAATAAAGCCTTGCACATAAATAACAATTCGCTTCAAAATATTTAACAATTCAAACATGCTTGCAAATGTTACATCTAATTAGCGATTAAGAAAAATTCGCAGTCAGAGGGTTAAACGGTTAGAATAGTCCAAAGATAAGATTAAAGGAATATTTATTTTTGTCCAAGAGCTGCTTAGATTAGATCACAAAGAATTCCTTAAATTGGACTGTTTAAATCAATGGGCTATCACCTTGAACTAGAAGAATAGTCCAGAAAGCAATTATAATCAACTGTAGTCCTCCACCCATAAATTACAAATCGAACAAGCCAAAGCAACAACTACAATAACAAAACAAAAATAAATAAAAGGACATTAAAAAGCATCAAATGCTGGTTCAAAAATAACAAAAAGTAAGGTTACGTAATTTTATATTGTGGGAGAACACAAAGGAACAACAGATACAGTACATACATAATTCACGAATCAAAAAATATTTTTGTTTTAATCACGCTTAAAGAAATTAGTGGTCCAATTTGGGCAAACAGTTTCCTTAACTGAACCAATGACACTTTTTAAAGCTATTTTTCCTCCTTTCTTTAAAGGACATTTCATAAAAGTTAATTGCACTGTTTTGAAGATAAATTACAAAAAAAATTCTACTTGTATTTTTATTATAAATACTTCTCTATCACTGTACATTATGAAATGTCCAGGTAGTCCAAATTCGGGAACATTCTCCTACTAAATTTTCTGTTCATACTTTTTATTACCTCATGCTATAAAACTACCCATTGAATGTAGAAAGAAACTTTTAAATATGCTGTTTAGCCTCAATTAAAAGAAATCAAATGGAATTGGGTACTATAAGCCTAAAAAAATATAATTTAATCATGCAAAGCAAGTCTTCTTTCAGTTCAGTACAATCTGCTTTTTGGCTAGTGACAACCAGAGTGAGAGCATGAGGAAATTCTTGTAGTTTATTATTACACCCAGTTAAATAGTCCTGAATATAACCTCAATATAGTTAAAAGTAATGATTCAGTTCAACAGAACTTAGATTTTAACATCAATAATCATTAATATATTTAATAAACTTATTTAAAACAACTGTTAAAAATTGACAATTGTTTTTGATAGCTGAAAAAGGCACATAAAAATGCATATTGTGTTATACACAAGTGATGTTGCCAGTCCTAGCTTTCTACATACTCCAAAATATTGTACAGTAACACTATATTATAATACCATATATAATTTCACACCAGTTAGTTAGTTGAAGAGAGTTTATACTGGCTTATGCTACACGAAAGAACAGGCTTTGCCAGTGATCCCTTAAATAAAATTTCTCAACTCAAGTATCAAGAGTATCACGAAACAGACAGCCTACATTACAAGCTGCTTAAAAAACAAATAAAATTGCCATCAGGAGATATAATTTGACAGTATCATATGTTATAAATCTTGCAATATTTAGGACAGATAGAAAATTGTTTGAAATGTGCAGCCTAACATTTTTAATCAATTCCAGGCATGCGGAAATTTGTCTCAGATAAACAAATGGTACAAATCCTTGGAAGGTTTCATTTTATAAATTGATTAATGTTATGAAACACTAAGAAAAGAACTCAATAAGAAACATGCAGTTTTTCCTGCTGCACTACATTTTCTAAAGCTGTAACTTATCCTGAAAACTGATAGGAAAAAAGTGAAGCCATGATTTGTTTTCCAATAAGTTAATATTATAAAGATCTTTTATTACAGCCAAATTATGTTATATAAAGAAAATATTTGCATTTATGAGCATACAAATTCATTAATTAAATTAAATCTAGTGACTATTTAAGATATAGGGTAGATGCTCCAGTTTCGGCCACATTAAGAGAAAATTTGAAATGGAAATTTCACAGTGTATGACTGTTTTAAAGCATATTAAATCATACTTATACTATTCTTTAGCAAATGTTATTGTCTTTCTATTAGTTATAAAATTTTTCTGAAGAGTATTTTAGATTTTGAGTTATGAATTTTTAAATACATTAGCCCAATTTACACCAGTTTTTGCCTCTTCTATGCACCAGTTTTGGCGACACTAATATTATATTTTTAACAGACATTTTAATGAATTTTCTGCAAAAATAAATCACTTTTATGCAATATGTATTTTAGTTTATTATTTTCTGTTAGTTTAAATGTGATTTTTTTATGAATTTATAAAAATATGTAATAAAAGTTACCTAAGCTGAAGAAAAGAAACAGGAATGCAGAAAACAATTTAATTTGGTTGATAAAATATAAACCGTATATACTTACATAACTTTTGTTTGTTAAAATACAAACTGTATATACTCGCATAACTTTTTTTTTGATAAAATATGAAACAAAAAAATGGGGAGAGGAATAAACTTATACTTAAGAACTTAAACAAATACTTAAAGAATAGGTTTTTTAATCCCCTTACAAATCAAGGATTTGCATTATTATACTCACTTAAAATATCCACAAATATATATTTTATAATTTTTAATTGCAACATTAATCAAATTCAAAGAATCACTTTTAAAATTAGAGCAATCCATGAACATAAAGAATATTCCTCATCACTGGAGTCAGGTTCCTCAAGTTGTAATTTTCTAACATAAATGTGAGGTAAACATTCAAAATGGAGATGTTTTTAACATTCCATTTTGAATGGCCTTAACTGCATTAGCAACTTTAGATGGCGAGTATCAAAATCTTTTTATGGAAATGCTACCTGCCTTCTTATTTTTGATTGGAGCCATTACCAAGTAAAATGAAAACAAAACGAAATCAGTTACTTTTATTTTAGAAACAAAACTA
Organism: Araneus ventricosus; assembly: GCA_013235015.1. Taxonomy (NCBI): domain Eukaryota; kingdom Metazoa; phylum Arthropoda; class Arachnida; order Araneae; family Araneidae; genus Araneus; species Araneus ventricosus. The sequence continues at coordinate 98,413 of BGPR01002976.1, forward strand.
AATCAGTTGATTTTATTTCGTCTAAATATTCTAAAATTTATGTAATGGCTTAAAACACAATAATGAAGCATGTGGCCAAACTGGAACACTACACGTTCCACTTTTGGCCACTTGCATGGCCAAAACTGGCACATATAGTAAATTTAAAGTACCAGTTTTGGCTACTACCCATTTAATCTTAAAAATAATTTTGATATGAAATTGGAATAAAAAGAAAGCTAACTCGTAAACCCTAAGGGTAATCAGTTTTAGATTAATCATTTAATTCTGTGAGCCTGATGATGAAAAACTGCAAAACTTTTGTTTCTTAACAAAAACCTTAACAGTTATAATCATACAATACATGTCCATGCATTTAATTTTTTCACATGTTTGAGAAAAATAAACCAATCAAACTGAAAATAGTAAAATAAGGATTGTTTAAAGTGTTGGAATGCTTCTTATTAGTTCATTTGAAATTACTGGTTAATTATTGGAAAAACATATCCAATGTGGCCAAAACTGGTGAAGAAGCCAAAAGTGGAGCATCTACCTATATCAAGTTAAAATGTAGAAATACGATACTTGTCTTAATTTTTTTCTAATTCCAAAATTTCAGAAAGGACAACTACAAAAAACAAAACTTCTCTCTACGAGAAAAAAAAAAAAAAAACTTAAATGAAATGACAACAAAATTAATTATTTTAGACCACCATGAAATCGTCATTTTGAGAATCAAGTATGTAATAAGAATTTTTCGACGATTCATGCACGAACTTGCCTACGCAGTTTTATAGATCTTTTCGATTAAATAATATTTTTGCTTATAAAAGAGGAAAATTTAAACAAACTCGCAACCCTTCTTACGACGACAAGCCATTTGTTAATTATGACATCATTAACAATGAACTTGTAATAAGCAGTGGAAACAGCGCTAATTTCACCTACAGTGGGAACGTTTTCAGCGCACGTTTTTACGGCAACCCCATAGCAGCCGAGACTGATAAAAAAAATCTATAACTCAGAGCTCAGAATCTCAGTATGTGTTCGTTTGGCGCCAAACATGGATGACAATTCTAAACACGGAGATAGATCTCGAAAAGAAATTTTATATCAATTATAAATAACAGGAAGGAAATTAACTTACAATATTCATTTCTTTCTTCTTCTGATGGATTTTCTTTATTGATGAAAATGTCCACGAGTTCGTCCCAACATTCCTTTTTCACTTGCTTGTCAGAGTAAAGTCGACTACTTGTATCCCAAATAGCCGGCCTCGATTCAACCTCTGCTATGAATATCTTTACATCGAAATTCGGCACCTCAAAATCATCGCCATTATTCATATCGGAACATTCAGTAGGCATCTTTGGTCGTTCTCGTAGTCGCATCAGCGCGAAGGCAACGCTAACGTCTGGTGGCCGAACAAAATGGCGATTCCCAACTGGTTTTAGGGCTGCAGTCAGAGGCGCGACCAGCCACCGCGTGTAAAAGAGGCCACTGGAAGATAATTGTCGACGTTATGGCGCTACTCGGGCGTCGTCACCACTATGCCGAGACCAATGCGATGACCGTACCCTCTCGTTGGGGTATGTTTGAATGACCGACCGGGGGAGGGGGATATTTGGTTCATCGATTTATTCGATAAATTGTCAATAATTATTGTAAGAGTTTTATTTAAATATTATTTCTAATTTTTAAAAATATAATTCAACCTGAAAATTCCACATTTAGAGTTTGTTTTCATCGGTACTTTTCTTTAAAATAGGTAGCTTGTAGACATTGTTCATGAAATGTTTTATTGTATTATTGCGCATACTAATAAAAAAAGTAAGGAAATTTTTCAGAAAGTTATTTTTTAATTACTTTTTAGAATTTACAATACTGATTTTAAGAGCTTATTTTTTTCCCCCTTATATAGTGGCACAAGTGATCGCAAAAGGTCGATACTTATCTCTGTGACATACAGGCGATTCTGCTAAATCGCCCTATCATTGGCGAATTGAGAAATGCCCCCTCCCCCCAAACTGCGACTTCCCTTTCACTCCCAATAATGGCACCTTAGCCCAGTAGTTAGGGCACTGGCCTTGTAGTGGAGGGGTCACGAGTTCAACACTCATTGAGGGTTAGTCCTTTATGGACAGAACTTATTTTTTAAACATATTAGAATCTATAACATTCATTATTATTCATTTCTTAGATTAATTAAAAATAATTTTTGGTTACCTATAAATGTTATTTACGAAAAAGGTAAACTGTTGTAACTTTAGTCCGTGGATTGATTTGAGTTTTAAAACTTTTTTTCCCCTTATGTTTATTTGTTGCATGATTTAGAGAAACCAACTTTATGTGTAATATATCTCATATTCGAAATTACTCATGCATTGTACAAAAACATTCGTGGAATCTGTTTGTTATCAAGTCACCATTGCCACGCATGATGGTCACCATGTACTGACTTCGTACACCATGGGTCAGTGGCGAATCCGGGGGGGGGGCTATTGGGCTGCAGCCCTCCCCCCGCCAGAGCTTAACCAAAATTATTGATTTTATTTAAAATCACTACAACTGTTCGTTCTTATTTTTCATTTAAAAAATAATAATAAAATCGTGACAACATTGCTTTCTGGCTTGACAGGCTCGAAAATTTCCCTACTTTTCTCGTCATTCTACTTGTAGCGTTGACGCGGTCGAAAACATTTTTTGGATAGTTATTTCATTGTGTTTTTTATTAAATTATCGAAAGTATTGTAGTGTCCTTTATGATTATTATTGTCAGGTGAGGAAAGTCTGTAACGTTAAAGTGTTTTGATTTGCATAAGCCATGAGGTTTTTATGACCTCAGCCCCCCCACCCCAGACCCGAATCCTGGATTCGCCACTGCCAGGGGTCGCAAGTTCAATACTTATTGGAGGTTAGTAAATAATGCTTTGTCGTTGTACTGAATAATGATTCGTACTTCTCGACTGAGTTCATTATTTTCATTGGATAACTTTAGTTTTACTGAATAGACAGATTAAATGTTTGCGGATGAATGATGTTCAGGCTGATTCAGATCCGCTATTCTATACTTATTTGAGTAATAAATCGACTGCGGTAGCCTAATTGCAATGTCTCGGGACAGAAGGGTTCCAGGTTCGAAACCCAATTCCATAGAAGAAACGCCTTGTATGTGGGTCTGATGCGCATTAAATCATATGTATGGGGCCAAACGTCCTACCGCTGGTATGGTGTGGAAGTTTGAAGAGGAGATGCCAGCTCAGGCGGCGTCCCCGTCATCTGACCGCAGTTCAAAATTATGAGGGCCGTCCCAAAATGGCCCTCATGTTGCTTCAGAACGCAATGTTAAGATAACTAAACTAAACTTGAGTAATAAACCAATTATGAAGAGTGAGTTTTGATAAACGAGCTCATAGATTTAAGTTATTTTTTATTTATACTCAAAACCAAGTCTTATTGTTCTCTCTTAACCTAAACTACACAAATTGAATTCAACATCTTAAAGATGACAATTGCCTTATTGTTAGAAATTGGCATTGACGAATGTCAGTAGTCTGTAATTTTAACCTGTTAGCTATATCAAACGTCAATTCACGGAACTGAATTCAGACAATGACGAATATATTGGAGAAACGAAAAACAAAATACAATTAAATCCGCTAAACAATATCTTTTGGGGGGGAGAGGGGATTACGTGTTACAAATTCATACTTTTTACTGTCCCATTTCTAAAAAAAAAATTAAAAGGAAAGTTCGTAAAAATTTCTCTAATACGGAAAATAAAATAAGAAAAATTATTTTTTAAGCAAAACTTATGTATGCTAAGAACCTTTTTTGCAGATTGCAGTCGAAAAACGGTTATTCCAGTTAATAAAAAGTATATAAATATTTCTGAAAAAGAAAATTTTATATGACTGAAACAGTCGCAGCCCCTTCAGTAATTGTTAGCGTACACACACATGCAAAAAGGGGGGGGGGATTCGCCTAACAGTTTTAATTCTAATAAGTAGTCAAACTAAAGCATTTCTTTTTACTGCAATTTAATATTTTAAGGCTTAACAATAGGTTTTTTTCATCATTTTTAACAATATTTTTTAATCTTCGAGATTTAGGCAATACTAAGAGCAATCGTAAGCTGCATTTTCCAAAGTTTTTCTCTTTTGGATGACAAGCTGCTGTTATTTTTGAGTGTTATTCATTTTTATTACCATAATTTGACCTATTTTCACTTAGAATTAGAATGCATTTTCTTTCCTGACTTCTTAATTCCAGAATATTTAAGTCAGGCTTATGTAGAACGCTACGCAAAGAATCTTATAGATCCAAGCTCCTGATTCTACAGGAATATGTCTTTTGGGAATTAAAAAAAATCTCTGATACAGAGGATCGTGTTTGGAAACCCACTTTTATTTCTGGCGCCAAAATTAAAAACAATGATCGGATGATGTATGGAAGCAGATATTCCAGAACAGGGGTTCCCAACCTTTCTTCTCTCGCGTACCCCTTGATTATTCTTTTTGTTTTGGCGTACCCCCTACTACCATATCCAACCCCCTCAACCATTCTTCTATGCAGAAAAGTTTCTATTAATGATATTAAGGTTAGCTTAAGAGTCAAATGACTCGAATTAATATCAATTGCAGAACTTATTTTTGATTTGACATTTTATTCCATTCTTAGGATAGTATTAGTTCAACGCCAAAGCAAATGAAACTTAAGTTATTTCGTCTTAACTCTAAGGATATCTAAAAATTACACTTCGTGATAATCAACTATTCAAGTGGTATAGTTATTAAATAACAAGCATTCACTTGGAGAAATAAAAATTCTCTAACTTTTTTAATCCCCAATGTTTTCTTGTTTCTGCCATTATCAACTTTGTTTCGCGTACCCCCAGGAATACGAGTACCACAGGTTGGGAACCTCTGCAATGGTGTAGCGACCGGAGGCCAGCAGGTATAGATGCCCCGGGCGCCGGTTTTAGGGGGGCGCCATGGAGTCAACGCATTACAGCGTTTAATGTCATTTTAATGCAAAATATGATGGGGGGGTAAAAATAATACCATTCTCCGGGCGCCATTTACACTTGCTAAGCCACTCATGACGACTGGAGTAAAAAATAAATCGTTTCCCGAGTGCCACTTATCCTCGCTACGCCACTGGCCATAGGACAAAAAGCAATTTTTTGTCACTTTTTAAAGTCAAATAAGACGAGTGGGTGAAAAATACCATGTCGTGAGAGCCGTGTACACAAGCTAAGGCACTGATGATAAAGGGGGGGGCGAAAAGATAACATTATGATCCGGGTGCCACTCACCCTCGCTACGCCACTGAACCGAGGCGGCCCGAGGGCTGGGCAAACAGAGCAACTGCCCGCGGCGCCAAAGTCCGGAATGGCGCCAAAGGGGGAGTGTGAAGAAAAAAATGGTATAATAAACTGAGAAATAAAGTCATATATTTTTTAAATAAACTTATTGAATATATTATTTTTGCTGTCTCTCTCTCTTCAATGATCTCTATATAAACTTAATATTTCTGAAGTTTAAAAATTCTCAATCAAGTCACATTTACAAGTAAAACATGCATATTTCTAAGTAAAATTTTGTTTCATATTTAGAATGCAGGCATTATAAAATTTAAAAAATACATTGTATATGTGGGAGAGGGCGCCATATTTCTGCATTGCCCGTAGGCAAAGCTACCTCGGGCCGCTTCTGCCACTGAACCTCTTTTCTGGAATTAAATAAGGCTCTGAGTTTTCTTCCTACATGCCCCCCTATGCCTACGTAATTCATGCCAACAAAACCAAAACACGTGTGGCATGATTGAACAGCTGAAAGCCCATTAAAATAGCTAGGAAACCGATCCAAAAGCCCGAAAGACACCCCTCATAAATGATGTTGACGTGACCAAGCCTTTTTACTATAAAAATGACTCGACGCCATCGAATTACAGTTGCGCAAACCTAAACAAAGACCGATAAGCCTTGACCTTGAATTCTACTCCTGCAGGGTTGTAAAAGATTCGGATCTGCTGTGTGTTTACGTTACTTTCGAACGTCACACTTGGCACTCTTTTCGGTCTTGGCGGCAAAAAAATTCATCAATGTCAAGGTTTTCGATGCAGGAAAAGCTTAATTGGAGGGCGTTCGAGGTTCTTTTATTTTTGGAGTTATTTTAGGCCTAAGCATCGCTCGGTGATAAGGCAGATGTCTCTCTGCTTCGTTTCGACTGTCAGATCGGAAGAGAGTAAATAAATATCACGAGAGCTCTTTTTTGTCAGAAACGTCACATAATTTCTTCTCGATCATAAAATTTGGTACTGGTATGGTAAAATTTAAAACTGTGTGTTATGACTCTATTGAAGTGTCATGGGTAATAGGCGGATTATAATTTCATACACTCAAGCTCTTCCTGGAACAATTTTCTAATGCCTGCTTTATTTCGATACTCAGCGGAATTACAAATATAGTGAAAACCCCGTTAAACCGTCACTCCACTTAAACCGTCACTTTTCTCCCAGTGTTGGCTCCGAAGGGGCCGTCCACAAATGATGTCACGCTTGGAGGGGGGAGGGGGTTCGTGAAATTATGACAGTTTGTGACAAGGGGGGAAAAGGGGTAACAAGAAGTGTGACATCACACATTTTGGTTAAAATAAAAACATTTAAAATTAGCAGATTATATTTTGAAGTTATTTTGAAATTACCAGAATTTGAGGGTATTTTTTAATCGGGGCTAAAACAACTTTCATGTGATTTTTTTTTCACTTATATTCCTCTCTTTTTGAAAAAGGCATTCAGGGTAGGTTCTGAGAATATGGTAGCAGCAGAAATTCTTCATCATTAGAAGCATACCTCCCCCTGTCACCCCTTGAAATGTCCAACAGAAGATACGTCGCCCCACCTGGGTGAGTGGTAGAACTGGTAGTGGCACGAACAGGTTGATTTTATTGAGGCGATTTTTTTTTAATTCAATCTGTTTATGAGTATTTTGTGTTCATAAAGTAAAGATAGGATTTAAAGCAAAATATATCAAATACCATTTCAAATTCCAAAATACTACTGTTTACAATTGCTCTTTTATATTAATATTTTATTACTATTGTATATTAATTAGGTTTTTTGTTGTAAACCTTAATTTTATTTCATACAAAATAAGTACACATATAATCATTATTATTGTTATGCTCACAAATGTCATTAAAACACATAGTTAAAGTTTAAAAATAAAATCTGAAATATGATCTATAACGTAGTGCTTTGTTTCTGAACTGCAAGTATATGTTTATGTAATATAGTGTGACAAGGGGGAGAGAGGGAGTATGGTGAAGTGTGACACTTTGTGACAAAGGGTTCAAAATTATTGAAAAAAAAGTGTGACATGATTTATGGACAGCCCCGAAACAGAAAATCAAGGTTAAGAAATCTAGCTAACTATCGTACAACGTGTTATTTCAAGATTTTGTTTGACAGAGTAAAAAATGACGGATACTCGAATTGGAGTGACATTAAGCAGCTTCTTGTTAAGTGGCTCTTATAAACTATTTGGCAACTAAGCTCTAATTTAAAACTCTTCAAATGCTTTCTAAAATCCATTAATATTAAGGTGACAATTTTTTTACTGTAAAAAGCAGGGCACAAAAAGATTGAAGAAAAAAATATCATAAATTTAAAAAAAAACATTTGTTCATTGCAACAATAAAACAGAATACACTATAATATGATAAATGCATAATAAAAATATTTGTAGCATTTTCGATTTTAATTATGTTTGCATGTCTATTAATTATTATTTAAATGAGTACTTTTCCAAAGAAAGAATATTTTTTTGTCAATGTATCATCTTTTAACAATTTATCGGAAGTATCTGAACAAGAAATTTCATTTCATATTGAATTTTAAGACAAGAGCTGCAGCTAGAGTATCATTATTCAAACCTAATTTCTCACATCTTCAAAAATCATTAGCAATTGGAAATACCCTTTCAATTGCTGCATTAGTTTCAGGGCGGTACAACGAAAATTGAACTAGAACAGATAAATTTTCACATGGAATATGTTCATTTTTAAAACTACTGAATATTTCCAATCATCTTTTATCAATTTCATCGTGTTTATTTTCCCATTGTAAAAACTTTTTAGAAATTAAATATACATTCAGTCTTCTAATTTCAAATATCGAAAAGGAGGACATATAGAAGGACACTTTTCGAGGGAGGACAGAATTTACAGAAGGAGGACGTTTGGTCATCTTATTAATATGGTATAAACAAAGCTCTTGGGAAAGTACGTTTCACTTCTGTTTAACAGAAATCTATTGAAACTTGTTTAAGACTCGGATGTATTCCTTCGATTATTTTATTTCTTTAAATGAGTTAAGTGTGTGTTCTGTACTTCAAAGCAGATTTTTTAAAAATCTGTTTCGAATTAAAGAAATCGTTAGTCTTACATAATTCATAGATAGGGTGTTTAACCTTCGGTTTGGCGCAACATTTGAAATCTTTGTAATAAAACCTAACAGGTGCTTGACGTGTTAACAGTACGGAAAAGCTAAGAGGTGTATGAGTACGACCAGTTAATATAGTCCCTGATGTGCTCGGAATACATTTGAAAGTAACCGATGTATTTGATCGTAATTTAGTTTTAAAAATCATTAATAGATATTTTATGAGTTGCGAGTCTATATGTGAAACGAAACTCTTTAATTCCATGGAAGAGATCCATAGCATTTGGACGCGTAGGAATACGTGTTACATTATTTTACTGGTGATACGGTCACTC